>PNEQ01083086.1:12545-55373 GCA_003012365.1 Medauroidea extradentata | reverse complement strand
TACAATTTAATAGTTTTTACTCCACGCAGACGCATCGCTCACTCAAGTAGGAGAGAGACGGATGTCGAACGCTGCCGAACGCAAAGGCCGATTGTACTTCTTTGTCGCTCGTTCCGCGCTCTCGCTTGCACTTCAAGTCTTACATGGAACGCCTCAGAGCGAGGTAACGCCGCATGAGTCATGTTTTTTCGTGCGTGCAGCCGGCTCTATCGAATTATAAGACGTTGTCACGTCAAAAAAAAAAATGTTTGGTACATTTTTATACATGAAATGGAAGTAATTAACCTGTGCGTGGAATGGTAATTTTACCACACTTTGACGTACAATATTGTATCATTCCCATACAAAGTTTAAATTTTCATACACTTGTTACTTTTTCGTATACTTAAATGGGATACGTACCATAAATGCATGGGGAATTTTTCGCCAGACGTACGTTCGCGGTACTCACATTAACACGTGTGGTAGAGGTCCAAACTATTTTTTAAAGTGTAGGCCGAATGTTTTCGTAGCACTATGTTAACGAGCAATCAACAAACAGCTACTGTCTGCTTGAGAACTCATATATTCTTGGAGGATAGCCGTCAGGTCAGCGAACCCACGAATACTTCCGGTCTCTGGTGACATGGCAGGCAGTGAGTGAGTAGAGTCGGCGTAGGTGCTAGCACGTTTCGAGGGTTCTGATCCAGTATACAACAGCCCGTAATGTAGACGGGGATCCTCGACCACACGTCCTTCTCTCCCGCGGAGAGGTCAACAATCTAGAGATGAGAGGAGTCTGGCGCCAAACGGTCGTCCTACACGAGGACACATCCGTAACTCCTTGCCGACCCTGAAGAACGCACAACGCACTAAGAGGTAGTAGTCGAGCTGTGGAGTGTTAAAGAGGTGAAGGGACACAAGTACTGTGAAGGAAAAAATCTTCGAGGTTCCCACGAGAATCTTCGTTTGATAAAAACCGGCTAGCATCTGACGTCGTGTCTGGCATCTCAGCTCTGGCCAAGCCACTCCCGTCTTGCGATAACGCTACTGACAAAAACCTACATTAGAATTATACGTAGGATAAACCTACCCTATTTCGTGATACTAACACTTCGATCTTTAGTATAAGAAACATGGTATGATTTTAATTGTGATCTCATATGTCATACATCGGTCACTTATTGCCGAAACTACACATACCTGCTCTCTGTTGGTAACCTAGTGAACAATGTGTACAGATCCTTCCCAATTTTGTGAAGTCCGACAAGTGGTTTATCACGATATAGCGTCAGTTTATCCCACTAAGAGATCCTAGAAAGATTCATTGTTAAATCGATACACCCGCTGTTTGAAGTGTCTCCTGTAGTAAGAAAGTATTATGCATCCGACTTGCTATAAAACTTGCCGAATACAACTAGTGAGTACGAATGAAAAGTTAAATGGGTTTTAGGTCTCGTTTACAACGACGACATAAGATACGGCGAAACACAATTCAACAGAACGACAGGAAATGTGAGAGGAATCGCCTATGGCCTCAGTTAAGGGCAGTGTTACCCAGCCATCTTTGTTTTACAGTATTTTTCCCCACTACAAGCATTCCTGAGGGCTTATCGACATTGATAATTAATGCTCTAAATGTTAGTCTACTACACATATTTACATTTGCTAGATAATAAATTACTTCCAGGTAATCTGACATTTGTTGGAAGATAGTAACGAATGTGTTATTTCATATCTTCAACACGTGTCAGATAGTAAAGTAATTTATTACTTAGCCACGTAAGAAGATGCAGTAACATATAGAGCACGAAATATCAAAAATGTTTATACGTCTTCAGGAATAGTTGTAGTGGTGAAACTACTATAAATTAAAATTCGCCGAGCACCAATGCCCTTACGGAGATATCCCAGGATTCACCTGAAGTAATTTAGGAAAATCATGGAAAACCGAAATCAGGATTGCCGGAAGCGGGATCCAGCTCGTGACCTTCCGAATGAGAGTACAACGTGTTACCGTTGTGCCTCCTCCCTCAGTGGTAAGAATATGCGCATATAATTGTCATGTTTCACATAGTTCATATTACGCTGGCGAGTATTCTAATAACGGGAAATATCTACAGTAGTACAGAAAACAAACCGACGCTATTAAGAATTTTCTTATCAATGCCTGATCAATGAAAATTTTTGAATATGTCTCTCCAAAATAATATATATAGCAAAACAGATAAAATAATCTGCTACAACCACTGATTTGTTATCCATTTCTACATTAACGTAATTAAAAAGAGATTTAAATGTTTCATAGGGAATTCCACTCTTCCAGGGATTAGTTGCGGTGAACGTGGCTTAAGCATAAATTAGCCTATAATTACCACCGTCAGTCTCCAATGACAGTCAAAATCCAATACAGAACTGTTTATTATTCCACTCAAATGCGTCGGTAAAAATTATTTTCATTAAACTCATTTTTAAATAATTACATTTTTAATCTATCTTCGTATTTTCATTCGCAGTAAAAAGAGCTCTACGTTTAAATATTGATTCTGACATTTTTCATTACTGTTCGCATTCCACGAAACGTTTTCCGCTACCAACTTCTTGTGTGACAACGTAAGTCAATGTAGATTTACTTTACAATGTGTATATTCTGTAGTTCTCAAGCGCCCACAAGCCGCTGTAGCGCCAAACATTGATGCATTGACTGCAGGGGAAATATTGAACGACTCAAAAAATTTGTTTTGGAACCGTACAGGTACGTATTTAACCCTTTAAGTTTGATCGATTGAGATAAAGTTTGCCATTTCTTCACCAAATGGCACCAAATTTGTAATATCTTGAGTGCGTCAATATTACACCCGCAGTTACATTTAACGGTACCGAGAATAGTCTAAGTTATGCTAGGTTTCTGTAACAAGATCAAACACTAGAACAAGTATATTTGAAAGGATAAAATAAGTTGCCAGCGAAAAGGGGCGGGGGTCGTACACACATACATAACAAAAGGAAATTAAAGTTTGAATGCTAAACAACGCCTTCTATTGTTTCCTTTACAGGTCTCTGAAAAAAAAATAACCTTTGATATTTAAACTGTTCCCTTTGTTCTTGGAGTTTCATTTCACAAGCAGAGAAATAATTTTGCATGTCATCATTTCGGAAACGTGATTGTTTTTGTTCCCTATTGAATACTCTCGTGTATCTCTGTATCTTTGTTTCCTGCTGACACAGAATATTCGCGGTGGTGGCAAATGGCATGATAATATTCCAATAATGAATATTATTAATTTACAACCGTACGTTACAAAAATATTAATGTTATTAACATCGTTCTCTTACATTTAGAAATATTTTACAAATTCTATATTTACTATCATTTAAGGTCATGCCTGGAATATAGTTTTACAAATATTCTGAAAGTATATTAAAAAATACATCTTAATGCATGTATCGAATAGCTCACTGTAAAAATTTTCTCCGTCGATTTACGGAATTTCCGGTAAAAATTTCTTCGGATACCTCCTTGAATTCACGGGAACTCAGCTCTTAATCCAACAGAAATTACCGTAAAACAGTTTCATCACACGGAAATGAGCCATATTCACATGTCTGTAATGCTACCATTGCATTTCTACAGATTTGCAGATTTACCGGTGATGCTTTTAAAACATATCCGTAATATTTACATCTGTCTAACCCATAAATTTTCGATTTTTTTCTGTGCAAGTGTCCACAGCAGACTTACGAACATATTACGTATGATTCCGTAGTGTATTTTTACTATAGACATTTCCGTATTTTACTTTAACGGACACTATTTCCGTTTATTAACGGTGCATTTCCGTTAATATCTATAACGGTGTACGAGAGAGTATTTAAAGTTGTACTGAATGCCAGTGGAATTTTTAGTATGTTGCTAAGGAGTACTAAACGACAGTTACTATAAACTCTCACAAACATTAGGTGGCACTGTTAAAAATAATTTTCGTTGTTTTGCGGAGAAGTGCTGGTAAAAAATTTTCCAGAAGTGTCCGTTAATTAACGGAAGGCAACGCATATCTATGTGACTTCTTTAGGATGCAGGCACAATAATGTGTTCGGTTATTTATTTAGTTTCTTCTCGCAGTTTTACATGTGTTAAATTAATGAAACATAATCATGTATAACTGTGTTACAAAATAATGTTTCCGTTAATTAAACAGAGGTTTCCGTAAAATTGCCCGTAAATTCACGGAAACTTTTAACAGTGTACAATATTTTAACGTTAATATAAAATACTGTTTATACCCTAATTTTTGTAGCTACAAACGCCACTTATTTTTTTCTATATAGAATTGAACGCCCAAAGTATTACAAATTTTATTGTGTAAGCAAATCTAAATCAATCAATTTAAATTATATGTTTCTTTTTTTGCGGCCGAAATGTGAATTATTTTGTACAAAGGCTACTTACGTTTGTGTATTGAATCACTGCACAGTCTCAATAGTTTTTAAAGCTTTTTGCTACAAAAACGCGTTCTTAACACTAATACAAAAATTTATGGACATTGTTGTAAAGTATGTTGATATATGTATTTACCGTTATTTGTTTAGTTAATTTTTATATTGGGAAAGTGTGGGAAAGTTGTCGATGTATCAAGCACGAAAAGGAGAAGAAATTCTACTGCTTATCAGTTTGTTCTTTTATATTATCTTTTTTACTATGTGCACAATTTAGAAAATTCAAATAACGCATTAACAGGAACGTGGAACATTCGCGTTTTTATTTGGGCGCAAGATACAATTCAAACAACTGTAATATCATGTTACTTTCGTAACTGCTTCTAGACTGATCTGATATCTCCTGATGGCGATAAGCCAAAAATAAAGAAGCAGCTAAAGTCAGGCCCAATCATGCGGTATCTCTGTCAGCGAGTAGCCAATGAACAGCTGCTTTCTGCTCTGAGTACACGGATATACTTTATATACAGGTCAGTGAATCCGCGATTTTTTTCTACATCCACGAAGTGAGGAAAAATTCCCGTAAAATTGTGTGGTGAAGAGGGGAGGCGCATCTTGATACTCGTACTTGTCTACGGTCAACGAACATTTCCCCTTTACCCTGTTCTAAAAATCATACACACCACCTATTTTCACCCCTATTCGTTTATAATGGTGCCTTATGTACCATTCTGACAATTGGCGGGCAGATTTAATTTGACAAAGCTTTTTGATTGGTCAACATATTTGTATGCCGGCCATCTTCTGTCCACAATCATCTCGGCCCCGAATGAAGTGAGAAGAAAAAACGTTCATAGACGTGACGAGTTCCATTCCAGACATAGAGCCTTACGGTCTATGACTGTCTGCTGAAATTTACTCGAACAGTGACTTCCTCAGCTCGAATGTTAGAATTGTTAATATCTCGTTTACCAAATTCTTGTTAGGAAAGACTTCTTGTACAATTCACTGATGTAATACTGAACTGACGCTGGACACACATCGTGAACATTTTTGACCAGATCATAAATAGTTCACACGTGTGTGCTGGTGGGCTGTGTGAATCCGTATTTACGTTTATAGGTTTTGTTCTGTTTGTGGTGGAGGGATGATATTTAATTATATCTTTTAAATAGTTAATTTCAGATGCACAAAGTTGAATGAACGTATTATACACATTTCGTTGGTACCTACTCGCGTGAATCAGGAAACCACGTAGACTACAAAAACATGGAAAAACACATCTCTCTAGAAATTCACCGTTTCCTACCAATTTCCTAGTTACAGCAGAGCATTGGGCTGACTGCACTCCCATGTCCACATTATTCCTTAAGAACCGTGACATGGCTAATGATTGGTCTCAGGCCACTAGGATGTCTGTGCTCATTCATGAAGAATATATATTTTCCCTTGTATTCAGGAACCACTGTTCGTAACCCGTACTTTCCAGTGAATGCATTACTATCAGTGGCTCATTAATCAATACTTGACACAGTATTTTAAGTTTCGGTACTATTGTTAACTTGCTTATTATTATTCCTGGACGATACGTGTTTATAACAAATGAGAATGTGATCTTTGAAAGAACAGTGCAATGGGAGTGCATGACTGGATTCAGTTTCTTGGAAGTACTCCATTGCAAATTTGCAATGGAGTACGTCCAAGAAACTGAATCCACTCAAATGAGAATGTTTCCAGCAAACCAGTTCTGTTAAACATTGTCAACAACTTAAGTACTTAAATGTACTACACTTGTGGCTTTGTAAAATGTACTTAAACTTAAAAACAATCACAGACATAAATAATATTACGTCCGGCAGAGATTGAACAAGTGATCACTAAAGAGTTGTGGTTTTTTTTACATAATACACAAGTCAAATACATCTCTTGTAAAGTATCTAAATCACTTGAAAACTCTCTTTATGCCCAATTAGGACGAAAAAATAATTATTTCTAGTCACACTCAACTTACTGCGAATCCGTGAAAAAGCAGATAGCAACAAATATCTCGTAAAATTCTTCGCTATTCTTGCTACGCCATCATATTTCCTCGCACATATTTTTACATTATGAGGAAATTGACGACATAAGTATTACTTCTGTAAAATATATTGGTTAACGAAAGACACATTTCAATGTTTTAAAAAAAATATTTATTGGGTATAATCGTAAAATATAACCACGCTCTTATTCAAATGTAAACATTATACTTGTTATATAACCTACATGTTAGAATATTCTTACACGAATTAGTCTGTCTTCAAACAATTATTAAAAAAATTAACATATAAAAGTAGACATATTCGTTGCTAATATTTTACCACGTTGCTCGTTAATATCGGCTTGTTTCGCCTTTCAATACAATAGTAACCGGTAGAGACCTGAAATATTCGCGTTTTTGTTTGGACACAAGCTATAATTCAATGAACTTTAAGTTCGTGTCACGTATTCAATTGGCGCTTGCAGTACTTGCCATGTCTAGAAGACCTCCAAGTTAATAATAAATAAACAAATATTTGCAGGTCCAGTCATGCGGTAAGACTGTGTCGGCGAGCAACCAGTGAGTAACTGTTGTGTGCTTGAGTACACAGATATCTTGGAGGTTAGCCGTCATGTCTGTGAACCCGCGAATATTTCAGGTCCCTAGTAATCGGCATATATTTTGGTGTGAAGCAATGTCCTAATATTACTTTAAGTGCTTCTAGAAGAAACCTGTGATATGTAGAGTTCAGTAGCTGTGGAGACAAAACATGAAACACACACTAATATTTAGGGCCCGGTAGTTTTCGCGAAAAGATTTTTGCACCACTTTGTTTCAGTGCCGTGCACACCTGCATCTCGGCTTTGCGGTCAGTGATTGGATGCCGTAACACCCAGCGTCTTGATGTTAAACCCACAAATCACAGACGTGTTGTGTCACAGTTAACCATGTACTGATTGGCAGAGTCAACTGAATAATGACTCTGCACAAAAACACTCTGAAAATGATCATGAAGTTGAGGTGCAGGTGTGCACGTAAGACACTGAAACAAAGTGGGGCAAGAATCTTTTCGCGAAAACTACCAGGCCCTACTAATATTGTATCGGCTTCAACTAAAGAGCCTCATTTTTTTATTTCGGTAACTGCAATGTCGTTACTTGTTACAGCCAACGCGGTCGTATCTAGTATTTTAACATCAATGGCGTAGATAACACAATTTTAACTTAACAGAAAATTTCAAGTATAATTCTAAAGACATGGTGTTTATCTAAGCCGTCTAAATAGTTGTCATCGCAGGTAATTTTATAACATAATATGGTTTTATAATTGTGTGCATGTGCGTGACGGATAGTTGTTGTGGGCGTGGAGAGTGAATGTTCCAGTAAAAAAATTTTTAATGAAAAACTCATGTCCCGTAACTAGATACTGAAACACCGTTTCACCTAATTCAACCGATACTACGCCGTGGGAAAGTTTTCGCCCACCATTTGACGGAACTGTTTTAACACCGTATATTTGCTGTGTGTTGACGATATAATTTACACGGAGATTGAGTGTTACATGGATGAAATGGTCGCTGATGTAAATGGAAACATACCTTGTGTTGTACAGGAATTTATTTTCCCGTGTCGCCGGCGAAGAATCGTTGAAAAGTACGTCAGGCACTACATCTGCTCTATTGCGCTGTCAAGACTCGACTACACAATTCTCCTTCAGTGTGACGTAGACTGACTTGCCTCTGATGGTGATTGGCCGGGCGAAGCACGAATAGCTGACCAGGGTTCGGCAGTGATGTGCTCCTTTACGGCTGTTTTCGGAAGCTGCAGCTGCGTATGTCTATAGAGGGCACAGTTGCGAGCGCTGTTTATTCAAGATCCGGCCTAATTGAAACGTTCACCACTTCAAGTTCCAGCGCTAGTGGTCTTCTCCCACCATGGACTTGTTGATGTCATCAGTTTGGGGAGGGGAGCAAACTGGGTATAAAGGCGGGGTTTTTGTGAGAATGAACCAGAGATGGCGGGGATTTTTATAAGTTAAGGATGGGTATTAGAATTTAAGACTATGACTATATTTGAGTTGAATTTATGCCCGTTTGGGGGCTCTGTTCTCATTGTAGTAATGTTAGTAGTTGATTTTGCTTCTGGTAAATTAATTTCCGTTTAGTTGGCATAGGGTTTGGAGTTAGGTTTTTTCTTGCGCGGATATGCCATGATTGTGGACATTTATGTTGTTGCCCAGAGTAAAATAAAAGTGTAATTTTTCAGGCGCCATATTGGCTTTTGCAAATTTTAATGATAAAGCTCCTGAAAAAGGAAATATATTTGCTCGTAGTAAGAGACGTCATATTGAATGGTTAAAATATTAGAGAAAAACAAGTAAAAGAATGTGATTTAACATCCACGAATACATTATCGCCTCTCCGTGCAAACCATTCAGCTGGCGTGCAGTGCTTTACTAATTTCCTTTTTCATATGCGACTTTAAGCGGTCACAAATTATTTTATTTATGGGCAGCACAGTTCAAAGTCTGGCGCTTGTTTGTATAGTTACGTCGTTCGAATCCGATTTTTAATTTTCTAAATACAACAGTCTGGAAAAGCCATTGTTGGCTGTTTTGAGGGGCCAGAAAATAATGTTTCTAATAAACTTGCCGAATTTTAAAAAATATAGCGACATAATTTGAAGCAGGTGTTCTTTTAGTAGATATACCGATATAATGAGCGGTAAATAATTTCGTCAAAAAGAGAATAGTCGTAACTCACTACAACGTATTTAATGGGCAGGTAGGGTGGCCCCTTAAGTTTGTGTCACTTTCCCAACTGACCATCGAGTTATTTGTATTTGACATCTCCTGGAAGTACCTGAGCCAATTATACGAATGTAACTTAATGCGGGCTCCATATCACCGTGTCAGAGAGCAACTAATGTACAGCTGCTGTCTGCTCGAGTACATAGATATTCTTGGAGGCTAGCCAATAGTTCAGTGATGCCGTGAATTTCTCCCGCCTCTACCCATAACCAGAGGCACGAGTATTTCGCGTATTGATTCTAGATAAGGTTGAACGTCAACAGCATATACTTCACTGTCGTTACTGTAATAGGACAACAGTAGTTTTGATACACATTTGACGACTGCAAACCTGAATTAAATAAGGAAATAAACCGTTGCGAACACACGTGGTACCTGTGTACGGTTAGAAGCCAATAAATATTCTACTGTAGCCAGTGTGTGTATAGGACTGACAAGTCTAAGCTGCTGCCAGATGAATACGCGAAATAATCGTGCCTCTGCCCACAACTCGTTCCTACACAAAGGCAGATTATAGTAGGTAATTACGCCTTACTTTTAGTGTCGAGGTGACGAACCTAAAGCGAGAGAGGATTGAGTGCTATAAATATTTTATTTTCTTCTCGTACATCTACAGACTCGGCACGGTGGGAGTAAAAGGAAGAATTCAACTGTCAGGTCGTATGGCGTAAAGACGCTCCTAGTTCAGAAAGGTGTTGGAGGTGATATGCTGCGCTGACAGTACCGGAGGGAGAGCTCTCATGGGAAGGGACAATAAAAGAAAAAAAGCTGTATCCACATCACCGCGGGATATTTCTCTCTCCTTGACATCGTCAAGTCCCTGGGCTCTGTCGACAGCTTTCACGAGACACAAGAGAGCGGAACGTCAAAACTTCAACTCGCTTCTAGAAAAGGACTATTCAGACGTGTAACGCAAGTTACATCTTCATACCATCGCAGTTAAAAGGAGAAAAATACATAACTCATATGAGTTATTATTAACGCTAGTATGAGTTTTATAAAAGAATATCATGTTCATACTTGCATTAAAAATATAAAAATTTTAAATTCAGCCACAAAAGATGTGGTCCGAATTTGCTAATAAAATGAAATAGGTGTACTAATTAGTAGATAAATATACTGTTTTATCGCGGATACAGTTGAATGTTTGCTAGGCTTCAATATAATATGTCCGTATCTGACATTTTGTTATTATCGTTACAATCTGACTGGGGCGATGATAAGTATGGTGCGCCATATGGTGCGCCACTACCAGATATTTGTAAATAGTCTTTAAGGACATTGGTGCATGGCCATCTTTAATTTACAGTATTTTCTCCGCTATGTTGTAAAAAAAACTGAGGTAATTTTACTCTACACTTGTAATGGAAACTTATTACCTCTAAATGTAAGGGAAATTATTTCACACAAATAAAGGAAAGTAACACAACTGGTAATGTAATTTTTACTTACATATAGGCGAAGGCCCTCTACAACAATTTTGGGTAACGCGCGAGTGTAATTTATGAATTAGTTTTTGTGGCGAATACACAACCGCGTGGAAATTTCCACATTATGTTCGGAAACCAGGTTTCCCCGCACACAGTTGGGGAATATTTCCATACACTTGATGAGTAAAATCACCAACGTTTTTTTTTAGTGAAGCATTCCTGAAGCCATGTCTGTATTTTGACATGTCATGTTCTAAGTGTTGGACTGATACACCTTTCTGGATTGTTAGATAATAAATTTACTTCAATATTAACCAACATTTGTTGGAAGATAAGAAAGATTGATATTTCTTTCCTTCCAAAAACGTCAGACCAATTCTAAGTTATTATCTAACAATGTAAAATGGCGTGGTATAGGTCGTTCGAGATAAAGTGAGCACTAAAATTTTTACCTTTGAAAAACATCACTAGCCGTTAATGCATATAATTGAACATTAACAATAGTCCCCTTACTGACTGTATGGTTGGCAGCGAAATTATGCAATACAGTTACGTGTATTTTCCTATTTAAATACAACAATAGTGAAACAAAATCAACCGAATTCGACATGATTATACTTGATATAATTAATAAATCATTGTTACAGATGATGGTTTATCGCGGGAAAAGTTGACTGTTTGATGGATTTCAATACACGTCCAGCTTGCCAGAAGATTACTGGCTTTAGCTTGTACGTGGAGCTGTTGCCCTATTTGACTGAGCCAATAACAATCTAGCTATTGTAATATTTGATGCCTGGTATTGGTCTGCAGACAGCTACGTTGTGTCAGTGTTTTCAAGGTTATCTTGGCACAAAACATTTTCGCGATATAACATCATCTCTAATCATTGTTATCAAACTAGGCTATATAGATATATACCGACTGTACAATTTATCTTACACGCGCAAACATTAAGTGACGTGTCCGAACAGGATAGACATTTCCCGTCAGTAGCCGTTATGCGCAGAAAGATAAGGATCGGCTGGAAAAAGAACTTTAGCAGGGCTTTTTGAGTGTTCACTTTATCCCGAACCGCATATAAGTAAACTAGCATTTAGAGCATGAAATGTCTAAAATGTTGAAACGTCTTAAGGAATACTTGTAGCGGGAAAATACTGTAAATAGTTGGCCGTGCACCATCCCCTTAAACAACCACCCTGCAGTCATACAAGGCGCAGTCCGCTACACTGTCTTGGAAAATACTGCGGCACAAAGGATTCTTGCGGTTTTACACTATCTACTAACCAAGTGAATGAATGCATGTAAATTCTAATCTCAGCGGATAATCAAGGGAAAGTATAAATATTGCATACGTAAACACACACCTAACAATCCATTATTCCGTGAACTGGAGTCGAGAAGCAATCAAAGGTAGATGAACGAATAAGATTGATATCAACGACCAATTTTCAATGTAGCATACCTTCATCCCTACATTTGTTTGCAATGTTAATTTTACCAGCATAAAAACTGTACGTACTTTAAAGGTAAGTATTCCAGTTTGAGTCCACTAGAGGTATGAAGTTACCGTTACCTGTACACGTCCAGAGAGTGGTCATACTTGGCGCTCGGCTACTGTATCAATACCAAGGTTGGTAGGCGGGTTTTATTCGGGATATCCCATTATCACCGCCTCTTCACTTCGGTACAACTCCCCATTCACCTATTATTCCTTACCAGCGCTGGAAACCTCGTTGCAAAGCGCTGGCCAAACTTCTGTGAAACCGCCCAAAAGCGAAGGAAAATACTTCGTCCGAAAGGCAGCAATCGGCCTCACGCTCTAGTATGTAAAGGAGAGTAAAGTCCAACTTGTCTCGAGACTTGAACGCGAATTTTACAGGTCGGTAATAACAGGCAAAGATAGACTCTGTCGGCTAAAGTTGAAGATAGCGTGGCCGAAATGGAAGCTAGTGAGACGCGAGGTGCCGTCAAGTGACCGTTATCGAATGACCAGCCAGCGCCAAGGCTCAGCCGCCCTCATTTGCAGACGAACGCGCGCAGTTACGTCGGGGGTTCAAAGACGGCCCGCGGCTGGCTCCCAGAGCCCAAGATATTCATCTGAAAGTCCACCTTTCATGCTGCGTGATAACGTCTCTGGCCCTGGTCCACCACGCTGTCTTTGGAAGATCAAACGTGAGGTCCCAAACTCTGCCTCAATCCAGATACTGCGGTGAAACAGGGCTATAGCTTCCTTATCTTCCACAAGGGTAACATACAGCGATTTTATACTGTCTAATAGTTAAAGAGTCAGTCTGCCCCCTACGTGTTGATTTACTGTTATTTTATTGTCTGGTTTTGTTTCACAATCGGAAATTCCAAAAGTGTCACACAGGAAACATAGCTATTAACGTCATCTTCCGGCACACGTATAAGAACTGAACTAGGAACTCATAATCACATCTTTTTCACGAAATTTAAGAAAAACATCAATTTCGTTCGATAATTTCATAAAAGAGACATGCGAATTTTGCGTTATTATTTGGTGACAGGCTGGACTCCTATTGCCTATGCTCGCCCAACCACGCTCTGTGATGTCATTGGCTCCAGGCCGTCGTAACTTCGTGTACCCGCATTACAAGATAATGTGTATTTACAGTTAATCTTCCACAATTGGTCGAAACTCCTTCAGAGCGCGCCACACAAACTGCCGGCCAACAACACAAGTCATATGAGCACACAGTCACTTGGAATACAGTCTGCTGTCAATTGAGAGAGAGAGAGAGAGAGAGAGAGAGAGAGAGAGATTTTGGTCAGCGCTCAACATCGAGGTCTTGTTGCGCTGGTGAGGAGTGACATGAGGTGAGTATGGAACAGAGCCGGAATGACGGGGCGGGGTAAACGGGAGATCCTCGAGGAAACTCGCCCACTAGAGGCATCGAACCCCCGGATCGTCTTGGTGGAGGCGAATGGTCTTACCATTCGGCCACCGCTACTCCTATCTGCTGTTGAATAACAACGCGAAATTTGCATCATCTTTGTGTTCCGGCCAGCTGTGTCTCAAACCCGAAGACGGGAATAGATTGCAATCTCCGAAACGTTGCATTTTTTTTTTTTCGTTGAATGCAACTTGTGTTATCTTCTTTCATCTGTTTGTTGTCCACTCTCCACTGTTGTTTTTTTGTCTTACTCCATATTTTTCATAATGAGAAACTGGTTTTCTTTACGTTCGTTTTTGTGTCTGGGTGTTGTCGCAATCTGGCTGAATTATGTCTTTAGGATTCAAGACGTTAAATTAAAAAAAAAAAAACTTACCGAATTCCTCTAGGATTGCTTTTTCTGTTTTGTCTTTTTTTTTTTTTTTTTTTTTTTTCGTTCAGCACAATTTTGGTTATCAAAACATTACCAATGGCTTTTGTCCCCAAACCAATACATTTTTAAGGAATTATTAGTTTGCACTAGCATCTTGCTCTCAGGAAAATGCAACCTGTGATACAGTTTTTTAAAGGCATGTCACAAAATCCAGCTAAATTAACTTCAAAAACTTAAGCACGACTCGATAAATCTGAAAACAAATTTGATTTTGTAGCATTATTATAAAATGTCATTTTTGAATCGGAGAAAAAAGGCCATGTATTTTTTAAAAACATGAATACGTCCCTTTAGTAAATCATAAAATGTACTTTTTCGCTGTGATATGAAAATACGATTTTGCGATAATTGCTTATTGTTGTACATAGCACTCCGTTTCTGTCGTTTAGTGAAATAAATAAATAAAACATGTTAATACCGGTTGCCATTTTTCAGAAAGTAATGAAAGGAAGTTACGATGTTTATAAAATTCACGAATTATCTTTTCGAAAAAAAAAAATAACAATTTGTAAAAATCCTAAAAACCAAATTTGGTACCAAATATATCGAGCTGAACCTAAGCTCTTTAAAGTGTAATGGATAGCTTTTGCGACATGCTTTTAGACAACTGCACCACAGGATGAATTTTCCTGAGCACGGTGCATGTACAAACCAATTTCTTGACGGAAGTACCACTTTTTTCCTACATACCAGGCGTTACATTATTGTCACAGCAACAGTTGTGTGCATTTATCGTGTAAACGGTGCATTCTAGGCGCTCGCAACAAAAGAACCTCTTTTGTTCTTTGCGATGTACTGCTCGAATATACAACATTAAATGTTCGCAATACCACACAGCGAAGTAATTTTATGATATATGACGATGGCACCCCTATTTTTTTCTTGAAAGGGGAAAGTTCGAAGGTTAAATATCTCAGTAACACTTAACATAACCCACATAATCTCAAATAAATTTATAACAGTTTTTAAACTCGATTTCCAAGGACTCCTACCTCCCTTAAAATTTACTTGCCTTTGAAGTGTCTCATATAATGTCTGTTTACTTTTCCATGATGAATACCCCCTCCCTCTTTCTTGAAGTTTGAGCTGTTAATTTCCTTACAGCCTGTGTATACAGTCAGGGCCGGATTTACCACTAGGCCCGAGCCTAGGGCGCAAATTTGCTAGGGGTGCACTTTTAGCGAGGAGAACATATCAGGAATTGCCATCACTGCTTTTATAAGTGACAATATGGTGACCAGTAAAATTTTTAATGGCTGCACTTGTATGTGTATTTTAAAAATAATATATTCTTTTTTAGTTTAATTTTCAAGTTACTGCATTAGAGATAACGAAAATAATCATTTAGCCATAATTATTTTTGTTTTTATGCATAGCCAGAGGAAAGAGTAGAGTAATTATAATGCGGTGTTGGAAATGGGACAAGGATGCGAGTTGGTAAGGAAGGGTTAAAAAGAGGGGCTGCAGTGGCGCTGAGGAGTCACGGGCCTAGGGCGCCTGGAAACACAAATACGGTCCTGTATACAGTTTTCAGAAAAACTAGAAGTATAATTAATGTTGTGTTCAGTCCGCTACCTCTGGTGTTTCACTGCATCCATGCTACAAATTGGATTGATTGCTGGTGACCTGACGCAAGAAACAGTAAACCCGAGTATATATTACATTCTGAAAAAATTCTGGATGGAAATAAATTAAGAAAACTTCGTTAAAAGTCTCTACATATGTCACCAATTGACTGAACTTACCACTTCCTGCGTAGAATTTCAGTGAGAATAACCAGCTTGTATAAATTGAATAGAAGACTTACCTGTAACAAAAGAAAAAAACAATAAATTTAGATTAGATATAGGCCTAATAATAATCTGTCTATTGTAATCCAATGATAAATTGTATTATTAATAAAGATTTGTTTTATTAGTAAATAAATTCTCTTAGATAAAAAATTACATTGGGAATGTATTTCTCTAATCATGATGAAGTGATGTGTTACATCTATGCATATGAGCAAATTTAAACAGAACTAGTTCATAAACAGAAGCACATCATTCGACTTTACATTATATAGTCAACAAAATGCTATTTCCATTTAACTAAGTTTTGTAACACTAAAGTGAAAGAAATATGTCACAATGTTACACAAAATACAAAACTTCATTTATCAAAACAAACTTACGCTAAGCAATAGATGTCAGTGGCGGAAAATTACAGAACAAAAAATCTATAGCATATTTTTTTATCAATATTTTAATTTAACAGTCAACATATTTCCCTATTTAATATTGAGTGAACAGAGAGCTTGAATGCACTCACGAAATAGTGTTAATAATGTACGCAGAAGTTGTCAAATATTAATCAAACCACAATTTTTTTTTTCACTTTACCACCACCATAAAATTACAGACATACCCTAGTTCAGATAGTAATTGTTTTAACTAAATATGCATTACAAGTCTCAAACTAATTACTTTACTTTGCGCATGAAATCGCGATTATCATTTAACGTAAATACAAATGTGTCAGTGGCGGAGAGTTATAAAATGTTGAAATCAACACAAACTCTTATGCTACATAAATCAGTCTTTAATAACAAAATGTTCTTTAAATTTAAGGTGTCGAATGCATTGAATTCCTCAATGTAGAATTATTTTTAAGATTATTTACAGCACGGAATGAGAAAAAAGAAAATGGCGTGCAATGCAATTAGGACAGATTTATATTAGAGATTTGGTCAGGAATGAACATCTCTGTCTTTAGCGCTGGTGAGGGGTGACATAAAGTGAGTATGGAGTAGCGCCGGAATGAAGGGGCGGGGGAAACGGAAGAACTCCGGAAAAACCCGCCAACCAGCGGAATCGTCCGGCACGATTCCCACATGCGAAAATTCGTACGACACATTTAACACGTTACCATTTGTTAGGTAGAAAAAAATTAAAGATAAATATCGCAACATTTTTAGTCGGTTATTTCAACTCAGTTTTTTTTTTTTTTTTTTTTTTTTGAGAAATGTGATTCTTTCTTCCAGACTAGTAGAATATTGCAACACAGGCGCGATAGTTGAAATTTAAGTGACTGTAATGCATGATGGCAAATAGCTGTGTGTTTGGTGTTACTTATGCCTTCACTTCGCCTCAATTAACCACTTATTTCAACAGGCAAAACTTGTGATAAAATTACTGAATGTCAGCTATGGCAGATACGTAGTGTCACAAACCTGGATGAAAAAAAAATACTTAAAGAAAATATTTTTAATAATAAAAACACTTGTACTCCTGTGAAAGTTTGATCACAAAGTAGACTAATAATAATGTTCTGGGTTTCAGGGTCCTGTTTTTTACTTCTTGCGAGTTTATTGTAAAAGGCGTACACAGCCTTTTATATAGGCTTATTTACTTTCTTTGTGTATCACTTCTTTTCTCTTGAAGTATTCCATCAAATTTATTTTCAAACTTTTTGAGACACTTATCTAAGAGTTTTCTTTTCTTAACATTTTCATTTTCCTTCTCTTCGGCTTCCATCCAGACGAAGGGGAACTTCAAATGCAAAGTCAGTTCGAAACTTTACTCCATAAATTCTTTTACCTCGTGGAAGATATTCCCGGTCTACCAAAACCTCCCCCTTTTTTTTCATGGTCTTTCATCTTTACTTTGGTGCCTCGTTCATTTCTCTGCTGCCGAAGGCTGTGCAGCTTTGTCATGAGCCAATATTGTAATGCACACGCAGGCTGATAACGAACCTGTCAGGTCCAATAACGCCACAGAGCGAAGCTAACAGCACGAGGCATCAGCCACAGTATAGCAAAGAAGAAATCACGCCAGTACCTGCTGTTGTAGTCTCAACATCACAGCGCTTTGATTCCGAGCTGGCACGTGCATTCACGTGGCAAATCATCTTTACATACGTCTCTCGTGTAGACTAGCAGCTATCAGTACGAACGGTGAAATAAAAACAATCTACTTTTCACGGAGATATAAAATAGATTCTTTTGACAACGACGGACTACCAGCTGCTTTTGAAATAATCTTGTCGTTTGTATAGGCTACTATACAACGAAACATAATTTTCGTTTACTGTTATTAATTGTGTAGTTAAATAATTTTTCAGTGTAATTATTTTTAAAGTGATAATTGTCGTAAATAGAATCAAATTCGAATATTATTCTGCGATGTCTTACGTTTTGTGTTTCTCCCGACAAAACATTATAAACATAGTTCTTTGACTGCATTGTTCACATATCTAGAAATACATCTGAGTGAGAACAAAAAAAATATCATTTAATATAATAAACGAAAAATACAGAAAACTTTTGAACAAATTGTAATATATTCACTTCCCTTTTCACCGAAACTCCGCACGTATCCTAAACAGTTGTTCATGTGTCAATAACTGGGTTTCAAACGACAAGGATAAAACGTTGTGTTATTTAAATATGATGATGTACTCCTACGTTTGGTAGAACCTGTATACTCAACCAAATATTAAAAATGATTGCTTGCCCTAGTCAGACACGGGATGGAGAATTCCTGATTCCACATGAAATCAAACGCTCAATTCTCTACTCTACTTCATAGCCTCTATTCATTTTCACCATTCAGTCCGTCACACTGCCGTGTAGCCTATATTGTCTGAAAATAGGGGTTGAGATGGGGAAAATACCTAAAACGATAATAAACAGCTTTTAAGAACTTATTATGAAGTCGTGAGAGGAAACTGATGATAAGTGAGGTGAAGATAATTTGGTCAGCACTTAACACCTATGATGTTAAGTTAGAAAAATATCATAGACAAGTTTTTTTTTTATTATTATTATTAGTGCACACATGTTTTTAAACTACTAAACATATCGTGCAAAAAGGTTTATTTTTCAACACAATACGCTTTAGGATTGATTCAACACGTAATTAAAAAATTGCCACATTTATGAAAACAATTTTAAAAATAAAAAAATCAGTACTGTTTTTATACATATCATAAAGTAACTCACGATACTGTTCTTTAGTGCGAATTATTTCATTTCGGTAAGTCAGCTGGGTTTCCTTTCTTGTATAAAACCGTTTTATGCAAATTTGGACTTCGAGGTTTCATTATACAAAAATTGTAAAAACTAAAAAAATGTTTTATTACAATGTATATAGTCACAACGTATGTAAACAAGCTATACCTCATAAAATATAAAAATTATTAAGACAAGTGTTCACGCAATATTAACCAGCGCTTATATATTCATCAGTTTCGAAAATAAATAGCATATTTTCGTTATGTTATGCAATGCAAACTGGGAGCTTCAATATTCGCGAGTTTGTTTTTCGATTTATTGTTAATCATAGAGTGTTTTCCGAAATTATTTGTGTCCTGCGTATAATTTGAAAATCCCCATCTCACGAAAACAGAATTCAACAGTCATTGTTATCCGCTAGCAGTATCGGAACACATAAAATGACAGGCCAGTGAAAGTACTCCGATATTGAAAGGGAAGTGTTCCGTTGACTACAATGACAGCTCATTTCCTGTTCAAGTCGCTCAAGCAGTGCGTGCTACCGCTCGTAGCAGAGAGGAAGGCCCTCCGCACTTCCGGAAGTCTAACAAGCCGGAAAGACTGCGCCAGAAGTCCTTTAACAACAAGAACTCTCTAACTGGCGAAACGCGATGGAATTACTTTCACTCTACTACAGTTTATTTTTGCAGATTCAAAGACTGGGATGTTCGCTGTCTTTTTAGCCGGTTATAAAATAACTTGAACAATAAGTTATCGGTTATATAATTATTTCAGAAATTTTTCTGCAGTTCTCATACACTCGCATATTTTGGGTTTATAACACGGCCGTAGAAGAAGAGGTCTGGACACTCGCCCGGAAACTTGACCTTGTTGTTTGGCTGCAATTCACCAAGTTACCGAGTGTGTTGTGCGTCTTTGGCGCTGTAATCAGGGCGGTCGGGCTCAAACTCCGCCTACTTCCCTCCCACTTTTTTCCAGTGTTTACATTATACAGATAAACAATTTATCAAAACGTATTTTTTATCAATTTATGAAATACTTCCTTCACTCAAATCCTACAGCATGGCTCCAGCAATCTTTATTTACTTTATAATGTAAACACTGGAAAACAAGTGGGCGGAGTTTGAGCCCGACCACCCTGATTGCAGCGCCAAAGACGCACAACACTCTCGGTTACTTTATGAACTGCAGCCAAACAACAAGGGGGTCAAGCAAAATACATTGGTAGATAGGCGAGTGTTCAGACTTGTACTTCTACGACCGTGGTTTAAAATATGTAATATATTCAGCTGAAGTACATTTCCACTAAATCTATTGGAACTGGAAGAATAATTCCTGAAAGTAATATTTTACTTCGGTGTGCTCACCTAAACTAGTTAAAAAAAATAATAAAATAATTTAAATAATTTGAGGTAATCAGGTATTCTAGCAAACCTCACTCACTCATGCTCGTATTTTGGTTCCAGAGATACTGTGCGTACAGGTAAAGGCTGTTTGTTCACTATAAACTCAGCACGCAGCAGAACTTGTAATTAATTAAAATATGTTTTATTAGGCCAATAGATGTTAACTGTTGACAGTGTTGAAACGTTTACACTGGTTTTTAGTTACCTGGAAGTTTCCTTATTGAAAATAGTAAAAATGACTGCAAAACGGTTGAAAGAAAACTTGATGCAGAGCTCACTTTATCGTGAATGGCTTATAAAAGATCAATTATGCTAATGTGAAAATTAATATACTGATATTAAAACAGGCTGCGAGTTAAATGAGTTGTGGCATTTAAAATTAATTTTATAAATAAACGTTTTATAAAATGTCAGCTATTTAACTTAGTTCCACATTAGGCACTGTCAGCGTAATAATTTGAATTCAATTCGATTAAATTATATTAGAAAAATCATATTTAACACAACGTACAGAAATACACTGATTTTTTAAAGAATGTTTTTTATTTCAATTTTCATACCTGATACTGACTGTTGTGTCATGATGACATTCATCTCGGTACCTAGTTGTTAATAAATATCTGCCAGATGGAGCTTTCTTAGAAAAAATTTAAATTTAACACGACGTAAATAGAGTATTTAACTGACCAATAAACATAGTGTCAATAGACAAGTTGGGTGAAATATGTGTAAATTGGAACCGTCTCAATCACTTACAGTTAGGTAAGGTTACTAGTTTGATCACACCGGTCCCATAGCTATAAAGTATACATTTTGTAACCAACTTGCACGTTAATTTTGGTGTGCATATTATTGTTTAACAGCAGTGCAGTCTCTGATGAACTATAAACCTTACGTTTAAATGACGCAGAGAAATGCTAAAACTGTATTCATAGTTTTAAAATTCGGAAAAGACAGTGATATGGAAATGCCTTTGTGTCCCACATTCCTAACACGGAAACTATTTACAAAAATTCATTATAAATAAACAAGAAAGTCGGAGTATCTGGGTGAATTGTTTTCTGTAACGGGTACCCTTTGACTACAGTCTATGTCTACTTGAAATAAATTACGTCCGTTATGAAAGCCAGGCGTTTACATTAAAGAAAGCTAACAAGTTCTCGGACTACCTACCACGCGCAGCGAACGCATAGTAGTCGCATTCACAAACATGATAATACGCAACAAAGTTCAGTCGTTACCGCGCGTATATCCAGCACAGGCGGCACTCAGGCGGTCGAGAAGTGAACGAGGTCGCGACTTGTAAAACAGCGGGCCGCTTGTGTTTTACGGCCGGCAACTTGGCAAAAATAGCGCAGGCACTTGCTGCTCTCCAACTCTTCTCTAGTTCTCAGGCGCAAAAATATCCAACGTTTAAAGTTAGTGTTATGGAAGGGAGGGAGAGCAGAATTGTTGCCTCTTCGAAAGGTATCCTTTCAGGAGTTTTCTGGCTGTGGTGTATTTGAAGAATTACCTGAACTGTTGTCCATTGGACGTAACCTAACAAACCTGAACGGCTGCCTTTCAAAAATGTAATCATTCAGATAACCCAAAAATATACCAGTAGTAAAAAATACTGAAGAACTGCCCTTCAAGAAACCAACCACTCAGAAGACACATCAAACATGCCACTGCTAATAAAATCCTGTAAGGCTGCCCCACCAATGGGTACAATTCAGATAACCCTACAAATACACTCTTGGCAAAAACAAATCCTGAAGAGCTGTACTTCCAATGGACAACGATTCAGGATTATTAAAGCAGTAAAACAAAGTTTTTTTTTTTAAACAAAGGAAGTACTGCCTTACATAGGCAGAAAAATCCTGAACGGATGCCCTTACAATGGGTAACAAATCAAGATTATTGAAGAAGTAAAACAAACTAATTTTCAGTCATTGGAAGAGTTGCCTTACATTGGCAGAAAAACCCTGAACGGCTGCCCTTCCAAGGGGCAACAATTCAGGATTCTTAAATTAGTAAAACCTACACGTTTTCTGACATTGGAAGGACTACCTTCCATTGGCAGAAAAATCCTGAATGGCTCCCCTATAGTGGGCAACAATTCAGGATTATTGGAGAAGTAAAACGAACTTGTTTTCAGACATTGGCAGGAAAACCCTGAAGGGCTGCCCTTTCCATGGGCAACAATTCAGCTTCTTCGTCATGTGTACATGCATTCGTTCAGAAAAGACATATAAGGAAGTAGAAAATTCAAGTTGGGTGCTGTTCAGAGCCAGAACCTAATTCTAATTGGCGGCTGCTAGTATATTTTAATTAATTAATTTGCCGTTGTTTCTTGGGCCAATACAAACACTTTTCACAAATTCCATTACGTCGCTAACGACTGTAAAATTACGTCTACTTGTTGAACTATATTTTTTCTGTAACAAATCCTCAAATAAAACATTTACGCACGCGTCAGTTAGCTGTCTGCATTGATTTCGAGCCGCTGAGCAGAGCATCGACAGAAACGTTGCATATTGTTCTCAAAAGTGAATTATTTTCCCGAGAGTAACATGCTCTGAACTAGTGTTTCAACGGCCATTATTTTGTATAGAATAATCAGGAAAAATATTTTAAAATGTTTAGGGATCTGCAACATACTTTACCTTAACTGTCACGTCACACACCCACAGTATCATCATCGTCGTACGCAGAGGAACTTCACCAAATGCACGTTAGGAAACTGCACTGCGCGCAGAGGGGATCAGGCAAATCGATACGCTTGCCTGGGCCACCCTTAGCGGCCGGCCTTCGTACGAAAAACCAGCAATGAATTAACCTCTTTCATCAATGATAGTTTTCACGCCGCTGATTTCCAGCTGGTCCGTTTGTATAATCACTAAGATACTGAAAATTTCGCGTTTTCTTTTTGGCACAATCTAGAACATTCGCTTTCGTAATTGGGGCTTGACTTATTTGACCCCTTATAGAAGAAACTGAGCCAATAAACTAAATGCCTGTCCAATAATGTTGTATTACTGTATCAGTGAGCAGCCAATGAGCAGTTGTAGTTAGAGTCAGTATACAGATATTCTTGGAGGCTAAGTTAGTGAACCCGCGAAGTTTTCTGTCTCTAATAATCACGGCACAATTGGTACAGTAGCAAGCGAATCAGTACAAAAAAAACCTCTGTTTCTGAATACATGCCTATTTCGATAGTAGTGCGTTGCTGACTTCAAATGTAGTGGTCAATATAAAACAACTTCCAGTATTGCATTACTTTATACCGTTTTAAAGAGTCACAGCTATTGAGGACCCTTGGGAGCTTCTAATATTTGTGTTAAACTTGTATTGACGTCTTTACTGTTTTAAAATCTATTTCTAATTTTTATGCTCAATAGTTGACCGTGAAAATTGAACATTAGACGATTTCAAACATTATGTTAATTCAAAGAAATATTTGTGGATAGCAGTGACAGTGGGCATTCAACATACATTACAAACAACGTACTATATATTCGCAAACAATTTTAGTGTACTTCACATCTCGTCAACATTGAGGTCATCACAGACGGTTACATACAACTTTTACATAACGACAGGAACTGGTAAAAGATTCAACCGTGGATTTTGTTTAGGCGGTTCAAGAGTGAAACATTCATAAAGTTATAGTTATACAAAATAGTGTTAGTTTTGTAGACGCTACTAGTGACTACATTGTCCTAACGTAGAAAAATTTCAAGCTCGCATAGTATTCCCATCAGGACACGTCAACGTCAAAACTTGTATTAGACAGCAGCATACACCCCACGAAAAACATCCCAAGATTCTTACTGAAATGAAATCATATACAGTGAAGTTAGAAGTCACGGGTATCATGCTTTAAAAAAAAACTCAAGTTTTGTGATTTAAAAAAGCTGCTAAAAGTAAAGAATGTTTCTATGACTTCTGGCATGTGACCCGGAATACCTACTGATTATTTTGTTTCAATAAGTCAGTTAATTTTTGTTGGGTGCACGCTGCCGTAACATATACGTTTTGACTTTGACGTGCAAATATGGGAATACTATACATTCTCTAAAATTGTTCCACGGGAGGACAATTATAGTCACAAATAAAATCTGCAAACAGTTATATAATTATGAAATATTCGAACTTGAAGGCCATTGTTAACGAAGAATCCAGCAATCGCCTGCAGCAATTTCGTGAAACCATGGAAAATGGAAATCAGGATGGATGAGAAGGAAATCGAACACAGTTCCTGAAGATTGCGAGTGCAACGTGTTCGCCGTTGAGCCACCTCACTCTGTCACTCGTATAGCTACAAGAATGTTTCAGCAAAAAAAAAAAAAAAAAAGACCGCTTGTTTCAATCCTGCGAAATAAAGAAGCACGGAAATTCAAACTAATGATTTGTCTTTGAGGTATGATTTTTGTTAATTTACTGTACTATTGTGGACATACGCCATTGCAATATAATGTCGCCCGAGAAATCATGGAATAAGAACAAGAAAAACAAACAACCTAAAAATAAAACAATTAGAAAAAAAGCCTAGTTTCACTGTAGCCAACACATCCATGAACCAAAACTACAGAACATGAAAGATGCCGTAAGGAATTAACCAACATCAAATAAAGGAAAAAATAAGTATCCAAAAAAATATAAAAAGACAATAATGGGACACAAGAAAGAATAACAACGCCGACGACACAACGATGAAGACACAAAATATAACAGTAGTACTGTATTCTAATTTTTATTTTGGATGTTTATTATTTTCCTTTATTTGATGTTGGCTAATTTCTTATGGGATCTTTCATATTCTGTAGTTTTGGTTTATGGATGTGTTGACTACAGCAAAACTAGGTTCGTTTTCTTTCTTTTTTTTTTCTAAGATTTCTGGGACGACATAATATTGCAATTACGTGTGTCCGCAACAGTACAGTATATTATTCTGTCCCATTGCAAGAAACATTCAAAGACATTAGTAAATTTTGAAACAAAAAAAAAAATTTAATTCAACTCAAAATGCATGTCAAAATAATTTTCATTGCAAATAAATATAGTTCAGTTAACAACGTTAAGTGTATATTTTTTGTTAAGCGGAGAAAATAATGTACAAAAGTAACTATATGTTTTATTCCCTATAAACGAAGATATAATTATTGAAAATAAATTCAACTCTCTCAAGCCAGGAATGAATCCAGGGGAGGGGGCGGGAGAGACGACCCCCCCCCCCTAATCAAAACAAATATACAATATAATGAAGAATTTAAACGAAAGAGAACTTCGTGAAGGACCATTTAATAACGACATTGGTTTATTATTTGTAGGAGGAAAATATCGACAGTTACACCGAAGTGACTGACAGCAAACACAAAAGTGTCGGTTTTTTTTAATTCTTTATTTTTTGTAATTTGTACCGCTGAAAATTCCCTCATGTCTAGATCCGAGCCCTACTCCCAGTGTATATGTAGCTTCTCTCTGTAGGTGCAGCAACTTTGAATAACTTCCCCCATTCCTCCTATGGTCCTTTCTACAATAGTACTAGGCTGCGACAGCGACTCTACGATACAAATGACTAGCCAACCAGAGGCTAGGTTACCGACGACGTAACATACAGCTGAGATAGAACATGCTCTAACGCAGCTGCGACTGTCACTTGTGAACAGGAATAATAATGATAGGTCTAATAATAATACTTATTATTATTAATATTTTGTAAATAAACTGGCGCGACTAGGAGGAAGGATAATAACAATGTAAACAAAAAACAGAACTGAGCGTAAATCTTCTATAATATAAAAATTATTCGCAAAATGTGTTGGTAAGCGCATAACTCAACAACGCCTGAACCAATTTGGCCTTTTTTTTTTCTTTTTTTTTTTTTTTTTTTTTTATGTTCGTTGAAGTTCAGAGATGGCTTTTACGGCGAGAAAAATTCGAATAATTGCCGGGGAAAAAACCCTAAAAACAGTAGAGTCAATTTGAGCTTTATTGCTATTGTTGTTTAAACAATGTAGGTATGTTCCTGTGATCGAGGCCTTAAGCATTCACTCAGGTATTGTATAAAGTTTGGGGTGTGGGAGGGGTTGTATTTGATGTTTTAAAGATAAACAGTGAATATAGTATAATATAGAATATAGTATCACCAATTAACACGTAACTATAAGTTAGTTACTCTTTTCTATAGTACACGCGGGTGAAGCCGCAAAGGGACAGCTAGTGTGAAATAAAACGACTTCGACAAGACGTCGAGTTTATATCCATCGCGAATTCCACTAACGAATATTAACAGCATACAAGTTAGGCCTTCATTTATCTCGTTCAGCTTCACATTTATACCGAAAGACTGTAAGGCACGAAACTCATCGCAATTGAACAGTAATTATTGGAATCGAGCGGCGATCACAAATCGCAGGTCGCAGTCGCAACGTCACACTATTAGAAAAGGCTTATTATGTTGTCCCGTTCTGCGGCTTATGCACGTAATGTGCATTGTAAGCCGCGGAGTTACGAGCTATCCAACGGAGTGGAAAGACGCGCCCCTTCGGCACCAGTGACGTCGAACAGCGGCCACAATCCTGCAACTACCAGCTCCAATATCCCAGCTGTTGACTTATCGCACATTCTTTCCGGGGGAGTATACGGCGCAACCCTCTTCCCCGCGCGTTCCGTGCCATTGATCACATGCCGCTCTCGTTCGCTCGTCCGCTCCAGTAATTTCTTACTGCGAGAACACGAGGGCGAGCCATTCCTCGTCCGACCGCCGGGGACACGGTGTAATCCCAGCCAGGAGCAATTTATGCAGTCGTTACATTGAAAATTCGCCTTACGACGACACTGACAACCTTTGCCAACATACGGTCTTCTAAAGTGAGGAAAAAATGAGAATGGAAATCGAGTTTCCAAAATAATTAATTTTTCAACATCATCATCATCTCATATATATATATATATATATATATATATATATATATATATATATATATATATATACATATATATATATATATATATATATTGTTTTCGTAACATTTTAAGGTGAGATTTTTAGCACTGTATTTGAACTTTCATTTGAGAAAGAGAGAGAAAGAGAATGAGAAAGAGAGGACGAGGAATGACATTTAAATTACCTATTTTGTACTAATAATGAACACGAATTTAGCCTACTTGTATAGAAACTGTCCAATAATTTGTACGTATAATAGTTCTGAAGAAAAAAAAAGCTACTGCTTCTTATTTCGAATTTTTGCTCTTACTCTTGTAACTCGCGCACTTAACCTCTAGACCAACTAAATTTACGAGCTGTTTGCACCTTTCTATTTTTGTACATGTCAAGTAAACTTCGCTTACTTAACTCTTTGGTTTATAGCACGTATTTTAAACGTGCACCTGGTTAATTCCAGCAAAAATTTATACCAGGGTAAGAAATTTGTTTATAACAAACAGTTTCCGACAAACACGTAATTTTTTTCTGACTACAAAGTTTCCTTACATTTTTTTTACAGATGCTTGTGAAAATACAAAGAAATTCTTTGGAATTTATATAAAAATACAGTGCATTTTTTAAAGAAATGCAAGCCATGGGCAATGCATGTACGTGCAATTCGTTGCTACAGTGCACGTATTTAGCAGCACCAGTCTATGGACAGTTCACTGTAAAGTGATTACATTTTGAAGTCGAGCAGCATTTTTATTTTCAGCGAATTCCTATCTTTTCAAAACTCATCAACATAGAAATTATAATTCGACTAACAAACATATCGTATTGAATTTGTTCGTGTTTGGTTTATTATCAGCATCACGAACACAATACCATTTACACATGTTTCAGCTGTCTGGGACCTACCATTTTCGTTCACAACTGTTACGATATGTACGTAAAATGCTAGCAACAAACTTATCTGCGACTTTAACAGTATTGTAGTTGTTGTTCACAGTGAGAATGTCCACCATAATCATGTACGCTGAACACACCACACGGATGTTCGCAGGACTGTCTATGATCTAGGCTGTGATCTAGGCTCTGTATGTCTGCACGAATTATTCAAGTGTGTTTGAGCACAAACGGTACGTCCTAGACGGTTGCAACCAGGGGAACTTTTTTTTTTTTTTTTTTGTTACACAGGTCTTATTTCTCAATTAACAATCTTCAAATGTTCGAAAATGCTCATGGTAAACAAAAGTATATACAATTAGAGGTTAGCCACTCCTACTATTTTCATTATGGGTTGGGTGAAAGGAATCAAGATGTTTTTTTCTGTTGATTGAAGGTTCCAATAGCATTAAGCAATGCTGAAAATACTGTTTTTATGTAATTTAGTTCCCTATATTTTGGAGAAATACGATTATATATTTTGATATTAAAATACTCATTACTCCCTTAAATTAGGTTTAGGCGAAAATGCAAACTCTAATTTGTGCTTTTTTTTTTTTTCATAAGAAATCGCCTGCCGGAGTTTGCCGGTGATGTTCAGTAACATCCTGTATTGGACTTCGCTCTGCTCACATAGAGAGCGAGATAAACAATCTTGGCCTGTCAACTCAGCAATGTCACGCATGTAAAGTAGGTATAGAGTACTTTCATACTCTGTAAGCTTCTTTCGAAAAGTTTCTACAATTCTTTGTGTAACAAAGTTGGCAGTATAATACAGCATGTTTTAGTACAGTTAGTTATTAAATAACAAAATATTTTCGTGAGTGCGACCAGACATTATCGAAAGAGATAATTTGATAAATTAATTTAAATAATTTAATTACCTAATATGTTAGTAACATTATGAAAATAATTTACACCACATACAACATATTTGATAATTCACCAGTCTATAAACTAATGTTTACAGTTATACTGATATTCTTAATATATCCAACATCTAGTATATGTACACTACATAATCTGTTGATTAAATTACTTTCTCGCGAAAAGCAGTACTCAAATCATATCAGTATTTATTACTTAAAATGATTCGTCCCGAAGCTCAGTCACTAGTTACCTGCTCGTTCACCCCACACACGCTAATGCGCTGTTTAAACTTACTCCAACTCTTCTGCGGCCGTGCACACTTGCTGTACTGCGCCAACTCGGTGTGTTTATTACTCTCTACCCTTAGCGCCTGTCGTCGTCTCCTGCGCCAAGATCGCTTCTCCTACACTTCCACGCACATGCTAAGCGCCACACAATCACTTCCCGCTCGGCCGCTGCGTACATTATATACAGCGTTTTCCAGAAACACGTGGCCTAGTGGCGTAGCGTGGTCGTGTTCCAAGTCACGGATGTATTAGCTCTGGCTGTGCACTTTGAGCGCGTGACAGTCATGTTCCAAAGGTCGAAATATATTATTGGAGAATCGGTGCCTCTTCCTTTAGTACGCTACGGCCATGGAGTGTGCGTGCCTCTGCACGTCATGGTTCCATAGCACCTTGGGACACTCCACGGACTATAAAAGCCCTTCAAAGTGAATTCCGAAAAACATAATTTGTGGGATATAATAATTACTTGTATTAGAAGAATACGTGTAGTGAAACAAAATATGTGAAGTACACACGATATTAAGGTATATCACGGTATATGGTAGGGCCGTGATATATTTCAGTTTCACCCCGAGGCGGTCACAGGGGTCCCTACATTGACGAGCCGCACGGGCGACGTTGGTCCTGCCTCCCTCTTCCCTTCCAGGCAACAAACTAAACCTCCGGCCAGACTCTTAGTCACGCTCCCCAAATTTCATCAATACTTCAAGTGCGGCCGATCACCGCTGCCGAGACCATCTTCTCTTTGCGCGGAGAAACTTCCACTAGCAGGCGACCGTGCGACCAGCGCCAATGCCTCCACCCCGACAAGCATCTGTCAATTATTTACACTCAGTATGCGTTTATATACATACTCTATTTCGCATAGCTTCATTAAAATGTGACAGTTGTAAGGGCACGTGCTGCAAAGTGAAGATATGTTGGTCAACACTTACCATCTAGGTCTTCAGCACTGGTGAGAGGTAACATGAAGTATGGGTCGGCGCCAGAATGAAAGGACGGGGGAAACGTAAGACCCCCGCGGAAACCCGCCAACCAGCGATCAGCACGATTCCCACATGCGAAAATTTGGGGACCCACCCCACCGGGAATCGAACCCGGATCACCTAGGTGGGAAGTGAGTGTTTTAGCCACTTTTTTTTTAAATTAAAATGTTTGGTGCAGCGGCGATGCGGAAGCTTCCGCATCATCACCGCACCAAACATTCCCCCCTTTAATGTGACTTAATTTTAGTGACCCCAGTACTTTTCGTTTGACCATTCGTATAGTGACACTTTTTGAGACCCAAATGGACAAACACAAATTTACACCCAGCCAGACCTGGGAATCGAACCCAGAACCCCCCGCATCAAAGCCGGCCGTTCAACCAACTGAGCCACGGGGGGTCGGCTCCACTGCACCAACAGCGGCCCCAAGATTCATTTTAAGTTTAAAACATTCACCTCACTTCAAATCAGTATGATAGCTTAGGGGAGATGTACCCTGTACCCCTCCCCCTTAGATGGATCTGTATCCGTAACCTGAGTGTGATATGTTACGACTACCTGTACGATACCAATTTTCAAGTAACCCGCCAATATACGACATATATAGAAAACAAAATATTTTACTACCTCTAAATGTCGTAAGTCAAGTTGTAGTTTCAAGGCATTTATTTACAAAACAGTTCAAAAACTCGTATAAAAATTATTTGCCTTACAAAGTAGCATATGGCAAGCTAGAAACTCAACATAAGCTAAAAATATAGCAAATAGTAAAATATTAAAACAAATTTAAAAGTAAATTAAACACAAATACAAATAATTTGTTATCGATTCAAAGAAAATTCAAATGTGGCCGAATTCTCGACACCACACCAAATATAGTATAACTTGACGAAGACTAACATCATTGTATATTGTGGAATTAAAAATTTTAGAGTAACTTCTAATTAAATGCCTTACAAATTTTCGTGGATTTAGAAGTACAGAAAATGTTATACGCCTACTTTAAAATTATACGTAGACTGTCCACACTGCATTCATTATGTGATGGTCTTTCCGTCATGAATGAGCGTGACGCACAACACTTTTAATCACATAAACGACTAATTCAATACACATATTTTACACTATTCGATATTCCTAGGTTTCAACCATCACTGAAACACACGTCACATATAAAACTGATTAATTATCCTTACAGGTTATTAACACCTAAACACTACTCGAACATGCACCTGATATTTTATTCATCCCTAGTACAGTATAGATGTGTACACATTATAGCCAGATACCACACAATTACATTCATTTGTTTCTCCTAAATAAGGGTTTAAAAATGGATTTAAAAATAGTTTTTCTTGAGTGCACACGTTGTTGAGTAACAAAATCATCTTGCATCTAATATACAACTAATTACTCTGAAATGTAAGGAACCATTGCGTCACAATACACATTAAAGTCAATAAATAAATTTTGAAAATCAATACCACTCACTGGGAGGTTTTCTGGAAATATTTAGTGTTTACATGAAATGATATATCAGCGGTAACATCAGGCATCAGTTGTCTACGGAAAAAAAATTGTATTTCGTATTATTTTTTCCTGTACTTGCTTTTATATAAATTTTCAATTCCACGCAGACACCATAGCACGGATGGTTTCGTTGCTCGAGGCTTCCAGGCGCCTGATTTGCAATATACATACATGGCACGGCAACAGTTTCACAGAACTCGTAATCAACTTGCGTGCTACAATCGGATATCAGAAGCGAATTTTAGCCTGTGGTCCCAACTTTCATTTGCGCGTGAATACATTATACATACATGTATATAGTAGGAACGACATGCATAATTTTGCATACAGTTTTTTTTTTTTTTTTTTTTTTTTTTGAGAGGAGGACGATGCAACCCGGTGGAACTAACTACGTCGGACATTAATTTTACGCGATTAGTGTGTACACACACACATATATATGTGTGTGTATATATATATATATATATATATATATATATATATATATATATATATATATATATATATATATATATATATATATATATACACACACACACACACACTTTTTTCCACGAATAGTTGATTGTATTCCGTCGCTAGCGGTTCTTACGAGATACAATTGCGTTTGGGTAACTGACGAATTTCTTGTGGTACGCGGTATCTTCAGTGCACTTAATTGCTTTTTTTTAATTTATTGGATGTAGGCATTACATTCTGTAATTCAATTAACTCACCACAAATTATACTAAACTAAGTGGAAATAATGTCAATCTTCAGGTTAACTCCCCTCTACGAGACCCATACGGCTGGTGCATGAGCTGTGTTGCAGCATGTAGAAGACCGTACGTACCATATCTTTGTCTGCAAAAAGAAAACACATTACAACTATGCTTCTCTATTTTTGTTTTATAGATATCATGTTTAGAAACATAGTTTCGGGGCACACCAAAATGGCTGAAAACGACTTTTTAGACTGCTGTCATGTAAAAAATACCAACTAAAATACTTATAGAAGCATGCGCTGGACTATACTATTAACTTTCTATAAATAGAAAAGTGAGGTAAATGCTAACGACCAAAACACTGAACGCCGCGACATGTTCGTTGTTGCCACACGAGCCAGTGTGGGTCTTATCGCTGCCAGTTTCCGTACCTCACACGCGGCATCTAGTCTGCTGTACAGGGTTCTTATTTGTTAAGGGCGCGGTCTACCGCAATTTTCGTCACCGTGTTTTTATTTTTCATTTGTACCAGATATTTTTTTCTTAGTTTAGACACAAAACGTCACACTAAATTTGGTTGTTATGAAATGTTTTGATCTCTTATAGTTTTCGCGTAGTAGCTTGTAAAAGTAAAAGTTTTCATGTTTCCGTTTTAAGGACTACAGTAAAACCAACTTACATACCAAATTGAAAAAAAATCACAGTGTATAAAGACGTCGCAGGCTACAAAGTCATGTACATAAAAACAAAAAACAAAAAATGTTTTGTATTTAAACAAAAATGGTGAAATCTGTAATAAAAATTTGAAATATTCAATAATTTGTTTAAAAATACAAAAATATTTTTTTTTTTGGTTTAACATAGCATAATTTGTAGCCTACAACATCGTTATTCACTGTGAATTTTTTCACTACGGTAAGTGAGTTGGTTTTAGTGTCCTCCTTAGAACGGAAAGATGCAAATTTTGGCTTTAACGATCCATTATGCAAAAACTACGCGAAATAAAAAAAATTTAAATAGAAAATTTGGTTACATTTAGTGTCTAAAACGAGAAAAAATAACAACCGGTACAAATATAAACATTAAAAACATAACGATGAAAATTGCGCAAGACCGCGCCTAACATACTGACGTTACTTTAGTAGGGATTTCTGAAATTTCGCGAAAATAACTTTGTAGGATCGTGTTTCATTGCCTACGTCTACACATGTAGTTCTGCTACACGGCTATTCACAATAGAGCTGCGAAGTATCCCCCATTTCTCGGCGTGGAAATGGGATAGTTGCTAACGTGCTATGGGGAGGTGATTGTGTTGCCGTGTTCTCGCGCATGGTAGGTGACAAGGCCGACTTGCTACTCGCTCGCTCCGGTTCGACCCCACCTAAAGCCACGAGGGGAGGGCTGCTAATCAGGTTTGCAGAATGTGGCGGTGGTAACGCTGATTCACGGCGCGGGCTCCAACAGCCAGGCAGGCGAGCGGCGATGGATTAGTGCGTGGAGAGGGCGTCGTTCCCCGGAGACGGTCCTAAAACCAGGGCACCACCACCTGCGACCCCCACACCACAGTTGTGACCCTACCTACCGTCCTTCCCAGAGCCAACCGTAGGCTGTGTTTCACCCCGCTCAGAGGACACGTTCCTACACGCTGCCCGCGCCCGGCCACCTCGTCACTTCTCAAAGGCCACTGGACCAGAACTATGGTTACAGTCATGTTATTCGATGATATAGGTATAGGTGATTCAGGTTAAGTCAGTATATTCGACGACCGCCGTGTCCAGCTAAATAATTATAAACATACATTTTTTGCGACCTTAGACATTAACTTTAGATTACATTACATCTTTGTTTATATTTTAAAGTGGCAGGAAACTATAGATTAACTGAAAGTAAAAAAGAGCTTCAAAAGTGCTTACTTTATCCCGAACCATCTATAGCAGCGGCGTAGCTTGGTTGCCATCCAAAGCATGCCGTATTAGCACGGACTATACTCTCTCAAAACGTAGAATTGTTTTGCGAAAACCGCGATGTATTTACTGGAGAATTCCTACCGAGGTGTGCGACGGCAGTCGAACCGAATACCTCAAGAGTGAAGACAGTGGTGCACTCGGGGTGCTGCGTAGCACATGGTGAGCCATCACAGCTTCGGACTGATAAGGTTGTACATTGTCACTAATTGAAAGACTGTTGATTGGATATATGACTGAATTTTTATTGTGATTTGTAGTCTTTAATTAATTTATGGTAGACATATTTTTTGTGCTTTAATTGTCAAAGTAAATTGACATTTCTGTGGCACAGTAGTAATTGTGTGCATAACTAATTGTGTTGTGAAAGTTATAGTTGATTGCTGTTTTGTGTATTTTTGTAAGCTTTGTGAGCCAATAAATCTATAACTTAATTCAACTATTTTATTTATAATTATAATATCTCTATCCCAAAGAGCTCAGAGAATTGGCCACATTTAAGATTTTGCTAAACTTGTAACAATATTGTAACGAGTCAGTGCTCTTGTGGGCGTTGGGCTGGACATCCTGGCGGGCTGTACCGTCCTCCCCTCATTTTGCTGGCTATATCCAGTCACGCAGAGAGTCGGCGAACTGCGCCCCTCCTCAACCCATCGTCCCCCGCCCTGGCGTCGCGGGCTACTCGCTCCTAGCTGACGTCACAGGTGTTCTGAATGGGTGGGCACCTGTCAGTCATCTCGGACATCAATTCAGCTCGGACGTAACGGAATGTTCCCACAACACTTAGAATGTTCAGCTTATATCAACCAGCATGGTCGGCGAGATCTGAGAATATTCTGGACGTCGTCGTGGGTGACTATAAATACCGGCCCACTGGAGCATAGACGGAGTGACTGCGGCGTTTAGCTAGTGAGTGTTCGCAACCGACTTGGCAGCGAGGGACGAGACGGGACCAGCAGATCGAGGAGAGGCTACGGAGGTTTGGACGACAGCGACACTCTTCGAGTGGTGTGAGTAAGTGTGAGAGTGGACGAACAGGTTGAACTGTAGCTGTCCATTGTGAGGCATTTCTAGATATAAACGTATGTGGTCGGAGGACTGATTTGAGAGAGAGACTTTATTAATTATACACTAGAGTAGTAAGTTTACGCTTTAAAGGAGATTACCTGTATATAATATATGTCTTCAATTGAAAAGAGTGAACCCGAGTGTTGTACACTTAATGTAGAGTGTTGCAATTAAATAAGGAACTGTAATTTAATTAATTTATTTACTTACCTAAGCCCTCCACCCCAAACGAACCTGGCTGCGCCCAGGAAGGCAAAGTTGTTACAATTCATACAACTATAAGTTCATGCTTCTTTCGTAATTGGCACTACCTATTTAACACCCTCAGAAAAGCGGCCAGCTAATTATAACTAAGTAAATAAAAGCAAGCTCGATCGAGTGGTAAAAATGTGTCATCGATGTACCAATGAACAACTACTGTTTTATTGAGTCATGAGTCTTATGACCCTACAGGTCATTATGTACCTGTGAATTTGCCAGGTCTCGAGATATATGTAATTTAGTGGAAAAGTATATTTCGAAGCTACAATCGTGTGTGCACAGTATCATCTGTTTCGCCCAATAACACCAATTCACACTCACAGTTTATTTTATGATGTGAGATGAAGTTTTAATTTTTCTAGTAACCCTTCTAATTGGAAATAATAATAGTACACTAAATAAATCTTTAACTCACTTAAAACTTGGATCAGACTTTGAAATAATACTGATTCTTCCTTCGACAAACAAAATCTTGAGGTAATAAACATGTCTTCATTTTAATGCACATATTGACGACAGTAAAAACAACCCTTGTAAGACTGTCCTAGATCAATATTTACTGCACTATTTTAACTAAGCATTTTATGCTATATTTACGTAATATATTAAGCTGAATCTACTACAAACGTAATCGAGAATCGATACATGACAGGAGAGTGGCGTAACCAGGATTTTTGTTGCACGCCCCTGTGAAACGATGTTGCGGACGTTTCAGTAAAAGTAACGATGAAAATAATAATTTACTCCATGAGAGACTTGGCAGGTTTTCTTTCCAGCAGCCTTTATTCTATTAATAATGTCTAAGGTTCTTTCTGACTGTGATTAAAACTTCAGCCCTGTTGTAGGGAATGAGAATGGTGAAGGGAAGGGGGGTGGACTACACAGCGGTTGTCCGCAGAGAAGGGCGACGTGTTTGTCCTCTTTATTGTACTCCGCGGACCAAACGATATCTACTGCTACTTGGTGCTCGTTTATCACGAGTCATGCTCGATGGGTGACTGGGGTGGGGATATTCGAACCATCACGTGCGTGTAATGCGAAGTTAAGCCCCATGTTTAATGCAGGGGCAAGCTTCCGAGGGATTGTTTTGTGAAGGTCTGAAGCGTGTTGAATGGCGATACCCATGCGTGCAAGTAAACATTGCGCAACATCCATCAATTTGAACGTGCAGTGTTTATGGGTGGGGGAGGAGGCATGCATCGAAAACTGATCATAATTTGCACATACATAATACAAATACGTTTGTGCAACACTCGCTTCGTAACAATGCCGTAAAATTAGGCATGCATATTTTGGCTCATAAATAACGAAACTCATATATTTTTAATGCGTACAGTAACTAATTGCGACAAGTAACATTAATCACTTCACTTACAAAAATTCATACATTTAAAACAGTTTCCAGCAATGAAGTGATAACAATCTATGCTAAAATGCAAATTTATAAACGGTAAGTTAAGTATGTCAGAAATATACAGGATAGTAAAACTACAATGATTTCTGCTGCCTGGCAAAAATAATATTTTTTCAGCCCATGAACAAATAAAACACAGAAAATTGATATCTTTCCGTATATAAGAAATCTTCAACATCACCGTGTTAATGCATCCTTACTCTTGTGTTTCTTTAAGGTGGCTCCCTAATACACTGTTTGAGAGTGCTAAGGGTACAGCTGGCAGGAGTATGTAATAGTAAGTCATAAGTCTTTTTCTTAATAGACTTAAGAATGACTTTACAAATTTATTTTTGGGAAGTTTGCTTTACAGTCTACGGCATGATTGTTACTATGGTTCTGTTTTTGAAAACGGTTGGCATTTGTCCACTTGATCGGGAAAAGTCGTTTTAGGCATTAGAAAAAGCCAGAAAATCATTTTTCTAATAAGCGCGTCAAATTGTTAAATAATAGCTATATAGTTTGGAGTTTGTCATTTTGCGTGTAATGTAATTAATAGATGCCGTAAGCGGCAGTGAAAAAAAAAAGGGGGGGGACTTTGAACACGTAGGGCACTTCGGGATACTTTAATACTACTGTATTTTTATTTTCCGTAATTGTCAAGTGTGAGTAAATATTAATTTAAAACCATGTGGATAATATTATTATTCTGAATTTGTCGCAAGTAAATTTTTTTATTTAGGGCTACCATACATGGGAAAAATAGGCCTAATATTTTTTTGTTATGTCCCAATGTCATCCGATGTATCCAAAGTCACTCCTTCTTACCGTAATAGAAAATCTCATTAACACAGTTTATGTGCAGATAATGAGTTATAATGACTGTAAAAGGTCACGGGAATTCACCAATGTGAGAGAGAAAGAGAGAGAGATATTTTGGTCAGCGCCTAACACCGAGGTCTTTAGCGTAGATGAGGGGTGACATAATGCGAGTGTGGAATTTAGTATAATGAAATTACTTAATTTGTATTTTAATTTTTCGGTATTTAGTATGTCATGAATCTCGGTAAAGTGTAAATGCACTGTAAAGTTCCGTAGAAATCATACTAGACTGTTAATCATTAAATTGCTTATTACCAAACGACATAAAGCACTACATATCTTTCTGATCTGTTGCCAACCGAACATCATAAAGGTCATAGGAAAAAAGCCGACTGTAGTTTATCACACCACCCAATACAAAAATACATTACATTAAGATCACAAACTGTCGAATGTGTTTTTTTCTTCAAATTTTATTAAAATATAAATTCTGTAAGTGTAGTTGTCATGAAGAGTATTCGTCGATCTCGTGAAGTGAAGTATATTGTTCATACGAAAGTTTGGTTACTAACATATAAAACACATATTTCAATATCAATGTGAGAACCATACTAAAATAATTTCAACTCTCATTTCCTATGGTGGTTGTGGGTGCTGTATTAAAGTTCAAAATACTGAACTTTTAAGTACAACCGACCAATCAAATTACAGAATACGTATAAGTTATGTCCAATGCTAACATAAAACCATTACTAAATCTCACTTTATTTCTAATTTCCTCGTACAAATGATAACACTGAAATTCTGGACCGAATAGTATTATTGACTTAAATAATTTCAAATACATGCGTGATATACAACCATCTATTGTACCAACCCACGCTTCAAACACCAACCATTAACCACATCAACAGCAAGCGTCAATTATTGAGCCATAGGCCTAGCTCGCTTGCAAAATGTCGCGCAGTGAAATGTCGAGCTGCCGAGGTGCCTTCACTTTCGGTCCGTTATGGCACTGCCGGTATCCGGCGAAGGAAAGTGGGTCGCAATTTCATTAGCGAGAGAGGAGAGAGGAACCAGCAAGGTGAGAGGTCGCGGGAACACGGGGGTCGCCACGAGCGATTGCTTGTCTCGTGAGGCAGAGGGAGAGAAGGGTGTGGTGTCCGCCCCTTAATGGAGGGACAAAGACACCTTCTGTGTGGGCGGAGACGAGATATGCCGCTGCCGAGAGCCGTGCTCGATCCCATTTCACAGTGCATTTAGCCCGCGGCTTCCAGACCCACACCCACACGCACGCACTCACGGCGCCCAAGTCTCAGCTCTTACACGACCATGTTCGCCGCACAATGTCCCCGTTTATGGCGCTCGCCTTTCTTACTCCGTGCCCCACCCTCGCCTTGCGTCGCCATCTTTCAGTCGAGATAAGGTCAAACACGCTACTGAGACATCATCCCCTCAGCTAAATAATCACCTTCATTTTCACGGACAAGCTAACATACGACCACGAACTTTTCACGAAAGGAATTTTGCCCCAGTGCACATCTGCAGCTAAGCTTCATGGTTACTGGCAAGTTGTCTTTGTGGAGTGACGTCTCTCATTCGACTGAGCCAATCACAATACGGTTACTGCAACACCACACGTCTGTGATTTGCGGGCAGAACCACAATACACGTCAAGAGTGAAAGCATCGAATCAACTAATATAAAACAGAAGTGCATATGTGCAGGAAAGCACTGACACAAACCTAACTTGGGGAAAATTCTTTTCGCGGGAGGTTCTTGATCCTACTCTTACAAGATGTAGATCAGTGTGGCTGAAAGAAACGCGGCACGTATAGAATTCCTACGCAAAGAACATGGCTTTATTTCTTAGCGATGTTTGAAGTTTAGGTAGCTGCAAGGTTTTCGATGCACTCATTTAGAATAACTTTGTACCATTTTTGGGTAACAATGTACCAGACATTTTCTCTCATAAAATGGCTTTGTAGCTTTCAACCAGTAAGAAAACTAGATGATCAACCTTATATTAACCAAAACACAATGAATATTCATGAAATATTTGCTCCTTCATTTGAAATTGAACTAGGCTGGTGGCACAGATTTTCCCTGAACCTGTACAGAGTTACCCCAAGTGACTGTAACTAAATGGTTGGCACAGCAAAATGTGCGCCGTCACAATTGTATCTGTAAATAAATTGACGTACAAATTGAAATGGGAAAAATGATCACTGAAATTACAACGATAATTCCCATTTATTATTGTTTTAACTAGGCAGTGTACGTGATATGAAAAGGAATTCACAATTCCAGCTTTATAACTAACAATATTTTAATTTCGTATGTAAAACTGAGTGCAAACTCCAGATACATAATTAGTAGAGTCCCGGAAATTTCGCGGATTCAACTGAGGAGAGGTTGGATTTCTAAGTCATGTATATGTTGGAAACTTTTTCGATTGGGTCATTGTTTACTAAACGTGACATTGAGTAGGTACTCGGAACCAGTGGCGGACATGTATAAAAACACCCATGGACTACCGTGCTACATCGGCAAATGTTCAAATGCTCACTCACTGGAGCAGCCGCCAATGTACAGGTATCTGAGGACATACTGTACACAGGACTGTGCAGTCCAGCCTGCTGGTCGTTGAACCCGCCAAACTTCCGGGACTCTACTTAATTAGTTTGTTTTACTCATCACATAAACAAGTATTTTCACGCCAATAAACAGCCTTGGGGACACTCAGTTCGTGGAGCGAAAAGCTACCTCGCAAGTTCATAGCACAGAAGTAAAAAAGTCGACGAGACGCCTCGACTGGCGATGGGAGTCGTATAACCTAATTACCAACTCAGTGCTCTCAAATTTAATTATATACGAGTGACGGAGGGAGTCAGTAGAGTTGGAACTGTCATCGATTTGGCTTCGACACATGAGCTAACCCAGACACGACAGTCTGAATAATGATACTAACAGCAGGATTACGTGGTCTTTCACAGAGTTGCCGTTCCCATGTACATAACTTAGGTCAAATCACACTAGAGATCTTAGAGCTCGGTTTCAGTCGCCATATATGATTATTTTATTTTTCAGTTTTATGCAATTCTGAGAAGAAAAATATGGAACTTCCCATTATTTCCAGTGGTTGCTCGAGAGTTGTTGGCAAGTAGGGCACAAGTTGCCGAGAACTATACACTCCTGTGCACGCGCTGCCGTATGCCAATGATCATGAAATATCTAGTGGCTACTTATTCTGTTATGACCAGTCAGTAATACGCGGCACCTACATACCGGCGTGTCAGTGACTGTAGCGTTAAATAGCGCACAACCCTGTACAGTTCTCTGCAACTTATACCCTACCTGGCTACAACCTACGAGCCGCAACTTATTATATCGTAAATTCTATTTTACCTTGCGTTACAGTACGAACATGGCAGCTGAACTTAAAAAATATATTAAGGCCACAATCACTCCGACTCTATTTTCATATTCTTAATTAAACTAACGAATTGCACTCTAAATGTAGGTTCAAAGTTAAACTGCCATACTTGTACTGTAGCGCAAGGTAAATATAATTTCCTCCATAATCCCAAATTCCACGTTTTCTTCTCAGCATTTCATAAAAGCGAAAAATAAAATATTCCAACAAAGGCGACTGAAACAGAGCCTTAAACGTGTTTACTTAAACTAAGATTAATTATACTACAGATTAGAAAGATCAATGTTAAAATTTTATCACAGGGAAAATTTCTGCCGCTTGAGCGCTGGTATCGCTAATGGGTGCAAACTGACCAATCGTAGAGCTTTCCTGAATTTTAAGTTACACGAAGTTCATAATTTAAAACGCGAAACTGATTTCAATTAACTTTAAAATTAAGTTAAATGACTTCTCTCATTTTCAAGCCTATTTAAATTTAATTTTACTATAGTTTCGTATTTTTATGGTCCCTCAGCGATTGCAGCGAAACTAGCGGCAGATATTTTCCATGCGCCAAACTCTCACATAAGAAAACACATTTTCTTTCTAACCTGTAGTAGAATACTTAAACAAATTTGGTAGCCAAGTTAGATCGCGTTTAAAGCTAAGCATGTTGCGAAGCTACACGCCTAAACCGAATAAAATCAGTGAACTTTATAGCCTCAACAAATATGGAACCTGAAATGTACCATATTTAATAAATGTCACATCTGCACTCAACATTCGTGACTTTTCCATTGTAATACAGAGTGTTTATAAAATAACTACGGGGTTTGAAATGGTTAAAGCAAATTTATTAAGCGAAAGTGAGATCCGTCACATGGAGAGTATGCATGTAGGGACAGGAACATTTCGCTGATTCAATGACCTGCAGGCTAGAGTCCATTGTACTATGCATACTGAAGCCCCGTTTATTCGTTCATTGTCTGCTGTTCCACTGAGTAGCAGCTAATGGACAAATAGTCGGGGTTTGAGTATTCATAGGTAGAGCCACGATTTTATGGCGAAAAGATTTTTGCAACATTTGGTTTCGATGCGTCATGTGCACACCTGCAGCTCTGCTACATCGTCTGTGGTTGGATGATTTCACTCTCACTGGCCTTGGCAAATTATAGACGTACACACTCACAATAATCTTATTCTGATTGGTGCAGTCAAATGAGAAACGTGTCTGAACATAGAC
>PNEQ01083086.1:0-12445 GCA_003012365.1 Medauroidea extradentata | reverse complement strand
TTATTCATAGGAAAATTGATTCTAGCATACAGGTAATTGAATTCGTGAAATTTTCCTGCCGCTATGCATAGGACATTTGACAGTTTTGTGTAATGTGTAGTGGAATGTGCTTATCAGAGGTTGTCACGCTTGTACGACCTGACCATGCCGACGCGACAATCGCGCTTCATTCTAGGACTGGCCGATCCCGTGGCCACCGCGAAGTCCACACATGACCCCCTTAAATTTTTTTATGGCGACACATGAAGAACATGGTGTAGATAGATACGATACGTGATGTTTAACACTTGCATCAACGAATTACCGCAGCAGTCGAAGCCATAACAGCTGACATGCTGGCGCGAACATGGGCGGAGATTGAATATCGTTTGGACGTGTGCAGGGCCACAAATGGGGCGCACATTGAAGTTTACTGAACACCGTAGAAACTTTAAGGTATGAGTCATCATGACCTCTCTTCTCATATTGTTGTTTCAGTAATGTGTTTACTTTGTACCGAAAACTGCTCGTGTAACCCTGGAGTTATTTTATAAACATCCTGTAGCTCGTGTAACCGTTCCATAAAGCTTAACATGTTTGAATGAAGTAGTTCTGTGTCTAGTGTGACCACGGCCTTAGACTATCATCCAACTTGCCAAGCAGTTACAATATAACGAGTTTATTCTAACGTAATCCTTGAAGTTGGCAAGTTTTCGTTATTGTATTTTTTACATCAGACTTTTTCGTATATATATATTAAATAATATGGAACATTTTAAACAGGAATTCTAACGTAATATCAAGGCATCCTATTATTTGCACGACTGAGATGCTCAAACTAATTTTAAGATGACTCGGAAAAAATGCATTATATATTTCATTTTTGGTAAAGGAATAGATCTGATAGAGATTTAAGGGTTCATCTGGATGACTTTTCAATCATTATCCTACATATGTAGTCCCAAATGTTGCACTTTACTTCGTGTGTGAAACCTTTACCTGTGGGTCTATACGTGTTAAAACTATGCCAGATGCGTTTGTTAAGAGCGAATTTTTCCTGAATACAAGGCAACATTTTAATAATTAATTTTATTCAGAAATGACGACAGAAAATTAAGACACAGATTGATTTAATTTTTTTAAATACAAATTGACTGTTGTAAAACAAAGTGACAAGCTTAACAACGAAAAATAGGTTATAACCAAACAATATTAAATTGAGGTTTAATAAATACTTCACTCATTTAAAAAATGTGTGCACTATACACGTAACGCTGGCGCTCAGCTTAATGCTAGTAAAATTTGTAACGTCTTGGTTATAATATAGCTTTGCCTTGTTAATGAAGACAGCATGTGAAAGTCTTACATGACTGCGTTAACCTGAAGATATTTAAATAATTTGTAGCTAGCAGGAAATTAAATGTCTTACGTATTTCAAGCGTAAATGAGGCAAATAAATAGCCATCACTGAGTTCGTCTGCAGGTAATAAGTTATACATAATGTTTCGTTATCTGCGTCTATCATTACAAGTGTCTACGTATGCACACGCAAAAATTGCTTAACACACACGGCTACGTCTTAAGGCCAAGCCCGGTAGTTTTACAACGATATTAAAATATTTTAAAGCAAAAATAATTTTCATATTGAACAATCCGTACATTGTTCTATCACAAATATATCATAATTGGTACCTACATTTTGGTAGCAATAAACCTCATAGTTTTCCAGATATTTGCACCAAAATTATCAACAATTTCGTTACGGAAATAAGCCAATATGAAACAAATTTTTTTTTGCGTTTACGAACGGTGCATTACTTTGACAAACGCCTACATAGACGTGTGCATCGTATGAAAGCTCCTTAGTGCTAAATCTTTTCAAAGCATTCCGTTTAAAAAGTTTGGAATTTTTTGCACAAATGTGAAAAAAAGAAAAATCTACCGAGCATGGCCTTAAACGTTGATCCAATACAAATGGCAATGTCTAACTGTAGGAACGCCTCCAACACAAACAAAAGACTGGCGACAAAGAAAATGACGGTAAGCGACGCAAGAACTTTGGCGAGGTAATAAAGAGCCTCCAACTGTAACTTTCCTCGCTCAAGTTTTTGTGGGCGGACAGTGTTCCTGCCGAGCTGGAACACGAGAATTATTTACTGCTTTTTACTCCGGATAGACCCTCATCCTCCCCTTGCCATCCCCATCAGCGCTTATCCCGAAAAAAAAATGAAAAAAAAAAAAAGTATTCATTAATCACGTTCCCCGCGTCTACCGTCTCGCGGCAGGGACAGCGGGCCGTCGCACAGAAGCCGCGTTCTTCTGGAAAATGTGCGCGTATTTTTACATTTTCGCTCGTCGTCTCCTCCACCGAGGCAGCTTCTCAGACTACACACTCTGTGCAACGCCGCGCAGCCCGAGGAAACCAGTCTCTTGCTTTGCCAAGAAATAATCAGCGGACACAAAGTATTTTATCCCCAATTTTTGGTGAAAATATTTCTGCACCAGTTTTCTTCAGTGTCTCTCGTGCACATCTGCAGCTCTGCTTCATGGTCAGTGATTGGCTGAAAATAACTATCACCTGTCTTAACGTTTTACTGCAAATAGTCATCAGCAATGGGGGACTTGCACTGAGAAAAAAGTTTCTCACAGTCAACCGTACACAGTAAAAACCCTTTCGTTGTGACAACAAAATTTTGTTTGAATATGATCCACTGCAAAGTAACTTTGTCGCAAATCTAGCGGTTAAGAAATGTTGCAGTACAGCAAAGCAAACATGGGAAACTTATGTTTTGTGTTATATTACTTTCAAAGAAAATTGTTAAGCAAAATATAAGTTCCTTTGCATCAAAACTAATATTTTTTTCAGCGTAAATATTATGTAAAAATACCACAACTATCATCACCACAAATAATTCAAATAATTTGCCTAACCATAGCACAATTTTTGATATCATTACTATAACTTAAAAAAGAAATCTTTGCAGCAAAGTAACTTTGCAGTGCTTCATAACTAAGCAAACCTTTTTTTGTGGCAACGGAAGTGAATACTACTATATATAAACGTTCACACACGGCTGAACAACTGTGTATTTTATCCAACAAAATATTTCCTGCCTGGAATATTTATAAATTACTTTAAATACTGGCTTTGTTATCCTTACAAAATATAAGTATCTGATGGCATATTCGAACTGATTGCTCCAGGTACGCTATGACCTGCAACAAGGGAGCATTATTTATGCACGAACAACTGGAACACGCCACATTTACAGTGAAAAACATCTGTGACAACAAATAATTAAAAATTTGGAAAAAAAATTAAACTATGGTACTCCAAAAAGGCTAAAACTCAAGTCAACTAAATTTGAAAGGCTACTTTACTCCAATTTCTTTTCATGATCTGTCAAAAATTATTTGCAAGAACGAATCGGCCCCGTTAACCTTACCGTAGTTTTAATAACCTACAAACTTCTGAAAATAACCGCTGTATTTTTGTTCCAAATAATCTGTTTTGCTTTATTAAACTGCTGAATAGTAAGTTTATTTAAACATTTTCTGTTTTATTTACATAATCAGAGGTCGCCGCCGTATTTGCACTCAAATGACTGAACCGTCTGCGGAGACGATGCAGTTAAAATTATTCCCCATGCGTACCCATTGAGTGCATCTCACAACTGGAGTACGAGTGAGTGAAGATACGTTGGTTAACATTTAACATCGAGGTATTTAGCGCTGGCGAGGGGTGACATCATGTATGGGGCAGCGTCAGAACGAAGGGGCGAGGAAGATTGGAGATCTCCGAGAGAACTCGCCGACTAGCGGCATCGTCCGGCACGATTCCCACGTGCGAAAATTCAGGGACCTGGATGTTAAGCGCAGACCAAAATCTCTCTCTCTCTCTCTCCCAACCGTATAACTGGGTCTAACAGAACGTCATGCGGCCACTCGTGAGTTAGCTGCAAGGCACCTATTAAACGCGTGGTGCGGTATTCTCTACACAACGACAAGTCTGAGAGACTGACGCGTACACAAGGAAGTAAAGAGTACAATTAATTACAAACACACTTTTACCTTGAAACAATATCACCACACGCCACTGATTCTAGGTCAGGTTGAACGTTAAGAACGTATACTTCACTGCCACGACTAGGGTTACCAGACACCGAGAGCACAAATACCTGGACATTCATCTCGCAAACGGAGGGCATTTTTTTTAAAAGAGGGACAGTGAATTTCTTTAATCCGTATATTTAACAGTATGTTATTTCCAAATAATAGCAAATTTGAATACACAAGAACACATATTTTCATGTAAATAACCAATCTGAATGTTAAAGAACGCATATTTTCCATCCAAAAAGCCAAGTCTAAACATACAGTATCAAAGAAAGCATAACCAAGTGCACTAAAGACATGTATCGTGACGTAACGAGTCGCCTTGTGTGTGTGACAGTAGTTTTATAAAGATTAATTAACCATCATGTTGTGCACAGTACTATCAGAAACAGAACATATTTCATGCAGGTAAAATCTCACCATGTTAAGACTGCTCTGTGCCGAAAAATTAGTAATTTTATAACTGTACCAAACACTGCCCAACTCTTACACGTTACATTAATAGTAATGTCCCACAAATACAAAATTTTAGATTCCAATTCTTCGTACAAGCGCAAGTCAAAATAGTAATTAGACCATTTTCGCTACTAACCCAAAGTAAAAAAATATAAAAATGGTACACATGAAATAATTTGAGTGAAAGTAATTACATTAAGCTACAGAATGACACCTTTGTTACTTCACGAAAAAAAAAAACATTTACTTAAAAATACAGGAACATAAAATACGCAAAAATTTTGGTTCATTCAAGAACAATTTTTAACACAAATAAATACTACGCGAAATTACAAAGGTGTCATTCTCAGGCTTAATACATTTACTTACACAAAATTATTTCAGTCATACAGTTTGAATAGTTTTTACTTGGGCAAGTAGCGAAAATGGTCAAATCGCTCCTTTGACGTCAGCTTGTACAAAAATTATGGAACGGAAAAATATTTTATTTGTGGGTAATTACTATTAACAAATACTAATTTTTAGGTGCATAGCACCCTTTAAAAGCCAGATATGTTTGAGCATCTAGAAAAATCCGGCCAGACGCAAACAAATCCATAAAAAGGAGAACGCGTCCTTTTTTCCGGACGACTGGTAACCCTAACTCGCGACACGACTGACTACTGCAATCCACAAATAAAAAAATAAAAAAATTGAAGCGTTATCGCTAGATACATGCAAAATTCGCGTTATTTCCTGCCACCAGGCTAGACTCCAAATGATTATATACTCGTCCAATTTCCCCCATAGGCAATAAATGCCGTGGTCTGCCGAGTAAAATGCACCTGTCCAATAATTAAAAGTTGCATGTGTGAGTGACCTACTTGCTGTAAAGAGGTCACACACGTAGCTGACATCACATAGAGGCTAAGACCAGTGTCATCTCATACTGTCATCCTGTATATATAGGACTGCTAAGTCTACTCTGTTACCAAATAATAACGCGAATTTTGCAGGTCCCTAGTTATCGCTATAGACGGGAAAAATTCGCGGGCCCACTAACTTGTAGGCTAGCCTCCAAGAACATCTGTGTATTAAAGGATATATTATCTGCTCACTGGCTGCTCGATGACGCAGTGATATGGGCCTGCATTAGTTGCTTCTGTATTATTGGCTAAGCGACTTCCAGCAAGTATCAAATAAGTCACGGGCCAATTACGAAAGTGGAACGAACTTACAGTTGCTAGAATTCTAGCTTGGGGGGAAAAAACGCGAATTTTTCAGGTTGTCGCGTGCTGCCCGCTTGTACGATTAAAAACCCATGGATAATCGGCCAGTGCGTGTATATAACTGAGAGATCTAAGTTACTGCTAAATGAATCTGCGAAACTGTCGCACCTGCAGTCATTTTACGATCAATTCCAATCGTCCTACATACAGACGAATCGGGGAAAGCCATAGTCACAGATTAAACAGTAATACAGATGTGAAACGAAGTGTCAGCTTATCCGATACGAGCGAACTTCGCCTCTTGTAAGATGCCCAAAGCTGTTGATACTAGACCTGTGTATGTTTGGCTCCATATTACGGAAGATTTGCTGTTGACATGGCTACCGGCTAGCAGGGCAGCCGCATTAAGGAGTTTACAAAATTAAAAAATTAAGCAGTATTAAGTAGACTTAAGAAGCAAGCAGTAGAGTCGCAAACATTTAGTGTACAGTAAATTACGGCAACATTGGCCCTGGGGGCGTAACTTTGTCCCACTCAAAATTTCAGTTGTTATGTTGTTGAGTGAAGAACCAAATTTTATCTGACTGGATTAAATGTATATTTTTAAGCACCAGACTTTTATTATCTGTAGATTAACTAAATTACTCCAAAAGTCATATTTTCAGTAGGACAAAGTTACCCCACAATGGGCCAAAATAGCCCCAGTTTACGGCACAAAATAACGAAGTTACTGCCCAAGTATAGCCAGTGACAGTCTTACAATTATGAATTTCTGGCTATATTGATTACTTTAAGGCTTTGAGTGAAAATATAAATTTAAAAATTTAGGAAATATCCACGATACGTGTAAATGTTGCTTTGCTAGTATTTAAAGTTTAAGACTTTGCTTATGTAGCAAAATACATTTCTTTAACTTACCTGAAACTTAGCCAAGTCTGGTGTAGGTTAAATCAAGATGGCGGTTTTAGTGCGAGTTTCAAACGGTCTCATTTGAATACCTATCTTTTCTGTGACTGGTTTAACTTACTATTTCCATTGTCAAACTTGAGCAGTAAGCAGCAACTGTTTAATTGTGTGAATTCCAGTTAAAAGCAGTGTAATACAAAACTTTCTAAGTTCTACTGCTTTAATCTTAATGCTGAGGTTTTTAATTGTGTAAACCCCTTTACACTAATGGGCGGTAGGCGTTGTTTCCGCCATGCTTCTGGCCAGTGAAGTATTTATTTGCGTGTGTGACTTGAGTTTCCTTCCCTATAGGAAGGCTACTCCACTTTTGTATTCCTAAATATTCTGTGCCATAGCCGTGACAAGAGAACGAAGTTTTGGTCACGTGGTCCCTGCTAGCAGACCGCTACGAGTCTAGGAAATGTATAACATCACGCAGATGTCAGGTCAATCTGGCGTTGGGTTAGTGTACGAAACCTCGTTCAGCCAACCACTGGTTTGTGCTAAAGACACAACTACGCCATTCTTCGTCTGTAACCACAGCTATTCTGTGACCCGGGGCCAATTAAATATCGCTTTTTACAGGTGCAACGCAAAATTTGCACTTGCGTTGCGTCTGGTTGCGCTGAATTGGAATTATATACTCACGTAATGCCATAGAAGAAGCATTTAACTGTCTCTGCACTTGCGTTGCGCTACGTCGGTGCAAATAGCAGGTGGCGATATTTAATCGGCCCCCAGGTCGTATGTCGGGAGCATTACGTGTTAAATTATTCGCGGAAAACATACTAGCTAGAGCTGACGTCATCGGACATGTTCTGTCATTCGGTAATGTACCTGACTGCTTGCATTTTCCAGGTCGAAAGAAACTATGAGTAGGGTCACAAGTTTGCCGCGAAAAAAATTGTTTGCACCATTATTTCAATGCCTTGCGTGCAATTCGGCAATTCTGCTTCATGGTTATAGGCAGAACGTCTTAGTTCAGACACGTTTCTCATTTGACTGCATGAATCAGAATCTTCAACGACCTGCCGGTTGGCTTACACGTTCCAATGTACACTATACTCAGCTATGTGTCCATTGGTAGGGACAGGAAAATTTCGCGAATTCAATTAACTGCATGTTAGAATCAACTTTCGTATGCATACTCAAGCAAAAACCATGTGTCCACTAGCTGCTACTCAGTGGAACAGCAGACAATGAACGAATATACGGGACGTGAGCATACATATGACAATGGATTATAGCATGTAGGTCATTTAGTTCGCGAAGTTTTCTTGTCCGTATCCATTGGTTATGGCTAGGGACAGGAATTTTTGGCGAAACTATTTTTGCCCTACTTTGTTTCAGTGCTGTATGTGCAAACCTGTAGCTCAACTTAATGGCTATTGACAGATTGTTTTTGTGCAGATTCGTTATTCACTAGACGGTGCCAATCAGTACATGGATAACTGCGACACATCACGTCTGTGATTTGCGTGTTTAACCTCCAGACTTTGTATTTTAGGGCATCCAATCACTGACCACATAGCAGAGCTGCAGGTGCGCACGTAAGGCACTGAAACAAAGTGATGCAAAAATCTTTTCGCGTATTTTCCTGTCTCTAGTTATGGCTCAAGCAAGTGGTCAGTTATGTGACAAAGTAGCGGTGGAGTCAAAGTGCATTGTTGCCATTTGGTCACAGTCCTCAAGGACAAGTTAAATAACCAGTGGCCAAATCGCAGAAGTAAATATTATGTACAGTTGTTCGAAGTCTAAATTTTCTTCAAATGAATTCACGACATTTCCGGGTCTCTAAGAATAAAGGTTGCCACAAGAACCCCAAGATAAGTGACAGTTAAAATATCAAATCACAGATCATAAAGCAAAGCTGCGTACAAGGACATATCGCAATGAAACCAAATTTTACAAAAATATTTTCGCTTCAAACTCGTGGCTTTATCGATGAGGGCTTACAACAAGTGATTTTCATATCAGTTCCTGGTACATTCTACAATACAATATATATCTTCTCAATTCGTCACTCCTTCGATTAACTTTTTCGAAGTTAAATATAAAGAAAATTTTTAAAAATACTACTTCAATTGTTAATAGGCACTGACTTTTCACAAAACAATCGCTGGAGACATTTGATATATTTATTACCATTTTGACTACTGACGATCTTCTGGAAAAGAATAATTAGACAAGCATAAGTTCATTGTGATGAGCTCTCGGAGGGTTTTAAAACATTAACAATTGACAATTTTTTTATTAAATTTTTTATGACCACTGCTGTGTGTTCCATCAAAACTATATCTACTCCAGTAAGAAATAACTTTTAGTTTAGTAATTCTTTCTCTGCCTGGAAAGTAAAATTCAACGAAATATTTCTACGAGATAACGACGGTAGTGAAACATTATAATAATTATTATAATAAAAATAATAAACGGGTCTGCGCATTTTCAATCCAAACATAACAAATAACATTTAATACAAATTCTAGCGTATGATCTGCAAGTCCTTTTGGGTGAAGGGTAAAAAACGAACATTTCAAAATTTTCTTAACTCATAAATTTGAATTAATGACCTGAAAAAGAATTATATGTCACCACTCCGCTTGGCCATATATCTCTTCATGCACTCACCTTTCTCGTGCGAGCGAACGTTCGATAGGAAAGGACGGCGAATTGATTTAGCTGCTTGCCCGTTCAAGAGCCACGAGACAATGAGTTACGACAAAGCTATATATTCACAACTTGCACGTGGGCAAAACAAATCACAACTTCAGTACTATCCTCACGTCACCCTCCACAAACGTCCAACATAGAGCATCTTTCCGGTAAGTAACTTACGAGTAACTGCGAATAATTGCTATAGGTTGTTCACGATAAACAGAGCACTTCTAAAATAAGATGTTATACAAAAAACTAGCTGCTACGGCATTCGTTGCAATACCCATTACACTTTTTGGGTACTCCGCTTTGCTGTCCCACTATCCGCACCCCACGCACCTTTTTTGGTAGAAACCCTGCGCACACACAAGTCTCACACATTCGTTACATATTACCAGTTTTTATGGCGATAGGTGGAACTGTATATAATGAGGAATCTAGTGCCGAGTTAGAGTAAAGTAGATAGCATAATAACCTTCTCCATGCAAAAATACTTATATGCGCCAAGTTTCATGGTAACCGGTCAAACGGTGTCGATCTCATACACACACATATATAATATATGCATATTAGCTACCCTTGCCCACGAGGAATAATTTAATGAAAACAGCAACTTTATTTAGAATATTGGTTAGTGGCTGTACTCCCTTTTTATATCATATATGCCTTAATCTGTTTCAAACAAAGGTTTTTATACCGAAATCAGTCTCTTCGAACCCACCTAGGCAAATTTAAGTAATGTTGGGTACCTATATTCAGAGACGACATAGTAATGTCTGGCAGCTGTATTTAATATGTGCAAATCACAGTCCTCCCCCACACCCTTTGGGCGGTATTCCGGGTTTGTTTAACGACTGGTTCAACCGTATTTTTCCAAGTGAGAATTGTGCCTGGATGATGTCACTGAGAGATCTCCGGTTTACCCCGCCCTTCACTCCAGGCACTGCTCCATATCCAACCCGTGTCGTCCCTTACCGGCTTTCAAGATCTTAGTTGTTCAGGGCAGTCCAAATAACTCAACTGTCCCGTCAGAATCTCCCAGCTGCACACTAATATGAGCGTATATTATAAGCACAATAATTCCCGTTGCTAGGTCTTACGCGGGATACGACCCCGAAACCTCCCACACCACAGACTTGCATCATACCAAACGAATGCTTCACGGTTGGTCGTTAGAATTCTTACGTGTGTACAGCCCAAGACCAAAGAGGTTCATTTATGAATTGGTTGTCCATGGTCGTGCTGACTTTTCGGGAGTTCTGTATTTCGTAACATCCTGAATTTGATTTGTAGATATATATATAGAGAGGTATTATTGAAACCCGTTTTAAGTTATAACGTTTTTTTATTTAAGTGCACATGGTTGAACTTAGTGAGAAGCGCAGTGCTCACTGTAATGTGATTGGTCTATTAACATACTGTAATTCCCGTAGTGCTTTACCGATGCGCTGTGTTTAGGAAGATACTCATTTGTTCACAATGACTAAATTAACTATTACATAGCCTGTTCACGATAAATTGAACACTGCTTAAAGTGTTCTTTCAGTAGTTTTGCAGTTATCTTTACTATTTATACGTCCGGTTTCACCAACCTCTGTTAAGCATTTAACATTTGTTAAAGAGGATTAACAGAAAATTTGACATGTTAAACCTTCTGTTAATGCCCTTAAACAAATTTTAAATGCTTATCAGAGGTTGGTGAAACCGGGCCTTAATGTGAAAACTTCCATGAAACTAATAACCAGTGTAAAAGTTTCATCACTTTGAAAACATAACATCTTAGGCCTCAAACTACTACTTTCTGTTTTTATAAATCATGGAGAGTGCTCAGTTTAAGGTGAACAGCCTTTATAAACTTTTACCACCAAGTACATAAGTACATACTCTAGACATGTTTTCATGCAAGTATTAGTGCAATATTAACAGACCATGCCAAGTATGTTCATAATTCCTGCATCACAGTACGTACTCTTGACTTATAGCCTAGTTCATTGAATGAAAAAAATATTGTGCTTTAATGGCAAGAAAAAACATTCGACCGTTAATGTTTTGGAGTATCTCCATTCAGAGGGCTTTGTACTTAATTCATCGCTAAAAGCATCCATTTAAAATTATAGTTGAACGAAGCCAAAATGCAAAAAATAAAATAATAAAAAAATATCCATTCCCAGACAATAGTTTTTGCCAACTCTTTGAGCAAAAATTTGTCTCGAGCAACGTATTTCTCAAGAATAATGTTTGTAACCGAAATATCGTATATTTCATTGTAGCGCAAGAGATCACGCTTAACAAATGCATCATTATGTGTAAATGCTTGCTCACAAAGTTGCCAAATATTATCTAGGAATGTTATTTTGTAGTTTCTCGATACTGAATTTCAAAAACTCCTAGATTTCTGTTGGTGTTTTTAACGTTTATTTTTATACTACACACGCTTAAATACATCAGCTACGGACATTATCAGAATTTTGTTCTAGAAAAAATGTTGGGTTATTGAGATGTAACCACAATAATATAAGTGGAACTGAAAGGTAACTATGAAAATAGAATGTTATTAAGAGTTCTGCTATGTTAAATTCTTGTAGGAGTTTTAAAATATTTTAAGGAGAGGTTCACACCGGAAGATAATCTCGTAAGTTTTCCTTTATGAAGGGAAGGAAGCTAAAACAGTCGTAGGTAAGAGGGCCTATTTAATTATTTTTACAGGAAACGCTGGCACTACAAAAAAAGTCAACTACACAATGGAGAAAATTTGTTCTGATTTACAAAGCTGTAGATTCACGCACGATGTGCGACCCTCTTAGCTGCAGTGTAGGAACAGTGGCAAGGAAGCTTGGCGTTCTTTGTGTACAGTTTTATCGTCCGGAAGTTCCTGTTTCCCTTCCTGCACGCTCCCAAAATTTAACAGTAACTCGAACATTTGGCTGCATTTGCCTACACCGCGCCTGGTTCAAAGACGAGATAAAATGCTTTGCCTTCTCAGACAGAACTTAACCTTCTTTGAAGTGCGCCGTTTTCCGAGGCGCCTTCTGCTTTCTTTTTCCAATTGTTCCACGTCGTCGCAAGAAAGTATCCCCCCCCCCCCC
>PNEQ01083085.1:0-15818 GCA_003012365.1 Medauroidea extradentata | reverse complement strand
ACATAATAGAAGAACCAAAAATTCCGTTATATATATATTCAAATCATGTATAGTTCCGTAATGTGTGTATTATAATTACGTATAATCACTTTTTTTATTTGTAAACAAAAAAGGGTTGAATAAATAATAATTTTTTAAAAAACAATACACGTAAACTAAAATAATTCCATTTTTATTTTCTCCAGCAAGGCAAAAAAAATCTCACTCCTGGAGTGTTGAACTTAACATAAAAACATACTGTCCAAAGGGTTAACACTGGAAGAAAGGTTATCACTGCTTTGATCATTCTAAAAGCATTTGATAGTAAAAATCTTTAAAATACAGTACATACAATATTGATTTTCTTAGCACAATAATAAATTACTAAACATTTATAGCCATTAAAAAAAATTCAGTCAAATAAAAAATTCTTCCGTAATTTTGTTTCAAACAACTGTTACCAAGTCATGTTTTAAGATAATGGTTCAATGTAAAATATCTTGCAATTTTTTGAGCAGTGAAACATAGATGAAAACACTGTACAGGACTATATATAGCAAGTCCTCTTTTACATTGGGGTTAGGTTCCTGAAAACAATGACGCAAATTGAAATAACTTAAATTGAGTCAGACCAATCCTGCCAAAAGCCTATAGCCAAAACCTTTTTGAAACATAAGAATGTCAATGCAGTGCGCATGAATGGATTAACGAGAACGTGTAAGAATGGGTTAGCGACATTCTGAATCCGCGGCTACGTAAATTGGAAAATGGGTACTCAAACGGTAGCGACGTTAATCCAAAATGACATAATGTGGTATGACACAGATCAAGGACTTAGTGAATGAAAACATGTGACAATTTAGTATATCCTGTACACATCGTGAAAGTTACAAACTGGTTGAAAACAGAAATTAAGCAGTGCTTTCAAAAATGCTCACTTTAACCTAAATCACCCAAACAAAAAGAGCATAATCAATACTGTTATGACTGCAACTTTTCACATTACATCTTTTCAAACCATATGTTCCATGCGTTAACCACTGACAGCAACACAGATTGTTAGCGCACGTGAAACTAATGACAAGTGGCCAGAAGTGTTTCTGGCATCATGCAGTTGTATGCTGTCAAAATTTGTACCTGCATGTCGTCTAGTATTGTAGGAGCATTGTTGCACTACACCCTGTCTTTCTGTGTCCACCACAGAAAATAAATGTAGGTATAGGACAGTGAGCTGGTCATCTCACACCACCACATCATATCCACTGGCTTGGAAACATTTTAATCAACATCTGTTTTACGTCCAAAACATAATGGCCCAGTTCAAAAGGGAAACAACTCAAAATTCTCAGTTTTTAGCAAAATGCATATAAAAATATTTCCGTTTCACCAAAAAACCTGTTAATTAACATAATTGGTGGTGTTAATTTGAAGCTAAAGTACAGAGGCAACTATTTAAGGTGTTCCAAATGTTTATAGTTTGCCTTTGCAGAAATTATCAAAACAAAAAATTACCATTTCCAGCTCTTCACTGGCAATCAGAATAAAGTGCCATGTTATTAAAACAATGAATTTACGTGTTGTTTTCTTTTCAATTGAGTAGATTGCACTTCTGTCTATGTGTTGGTGAGCCAAAATTAAAAATGCAATTTTTTTAGTTGTTTTCCTTTTGAACTAGGCTATCAATATGTCGAGCAGTTAGCGTTCCCGATATATCACAGTCTTCCTGAGGAAATGGGCATAAGTACCACAGGTCAATGTCCTTCACTGACATGGCCATCTTCAAAGATTCCACATAAATTTATCATATGCTGTTGTTACTGGTGGTGGGTCCAATACAGATGCTCTGTCACCCAGTATTATTATTTACTTAATTATTTAGCATACAGCATTATTTAGAAATTTGCTAGCATCCCAAACAAGACCTCAGTACATATCTACTAGTATTCCAAAATACAGTGGTGGTTTTCATTACTGAGTTAGTGTTTACTGATAAATCATGAAGTTTATAGGCTTTTGGGATCCCAATTCTTGTAACTCTACAATACACAGCATACTACAGTAATTTCATGATTACTTCAATCATGTAAGTAAATACAACAAAGCTCTTCCTGGCAAACAAGACAAATTTGTTATCGCTTGAACAATAGTTATATGCTGCTACCATCTTTTGATGAAACAAATACAGTATTACGTATTGCAAGCACTCATACATTTAGGGCTGTATCTATAAACCTCTTTCGAATGACAACCAACTGTTATCACCATACAGAATGCATTGATGAGCAGTTGGTTGTCATTCAAAAGAGGTCTATAGTTTTGACCCTCAATGAATTATAAAATTATGTATTTGATAGCTTGCAATTCTGGTTAGCTTGGGTAAGAGGAACAAGACCCAAGCTAATCATACATGCTTTATGCCATCACAACATTTATCTGGAAAGTAATTTTTTTTTATTTTTTGGGTACATTGGGCATATTAAGTTTAAATTTAATATAAATAATTAAAAGCAAAAATTAATCAGCAGTTTAAAAGTTCTGTGTGTTGTAAGCATACAATGATCACTGACAATCGCCAGCTGTCCATCCTACTTGCAACGGTACATTTCACACAGAAACATGTGTGAAATGCTTGCACGCCAAATTCTCAACAATAACCATCTCTCTCTTTCTCTTTCTGTGTGTACGACACCAACTATAATGTTTCATTGGCAGTACACTCTCTGTGCAGGTAATAATTCAATTAAAAAATACACACATTCTTGTCTATGAACAGAAAATTTTATTTAACATTTACTGTTAAGTATTTGTTCACAAACTAAATAGAATGCCAAAGGTAGAAGCTTCTTTTTCTTATCCTCATATGTCTTTCTTAATTCTTATTCATAATTTTTATTTTCTTTATTCCCACGTCTCCTATGGCAAACATGGTCTTCATGGCACATTTAACTGTGACTGTAAATTGCAGCTGTAAATTTAACACCATATTTATCTATTTTAATAATACCTATAAAATTAACTGCCTACATTACTTTCACTGAGTGAGGTGGTGCAGTAACAAAACACTGAACTTGCTTTCCTGATTACTTTAGTTTAATTACTGGTCTTGGCAACCTGATCTTAGTTTCCCATTGTTTTTTAGAACCACTACTGGTGACCTAATACAGTAGTTCCTTACAACACCACAGATCCCACCTCATAGTTTGTCTATTTAAGCCTCTGGTTCCACCTCTGAAGACAAGATAATTCATGCTACCTACCTGCATGTTTATCTTGACTCAAGTAGTAACTAGCAAAACGGGACTTTGCGGGAAAAATTAAAAGGCTAATGCATGTTATTAATTGTTTTCAAGTAATTTGAAAGCGCAAATGTTAGGCGTGAGAAATCTGAAAGTTAGCAAACAGCAAGAAGTGTGTATGTATGTATGTATGTATGTATGTATGTATGTATGTATGTATGTATGTATGTCTATTTGTGTGGTCTGGTGAAAGAGTAGTAGATGATGGTCTTGTGCACCACCAGGTATTTTATCCATAAAGAGGTCCGAGACAACATCCTTAAGTACTACCATTCATCTCTGGAGTTCTGTGCTAGAACTGGATCAAGGAGAGCATGCAGCATGCACCTGCTGAGATTATTACCCCCTCTGCCCAGAGATACTGGGACTCCACAGTAACACTTATATTTATGAAATACTGGCAATTAGAACAGACTTTGGACTTAGAATTGGAATTATGTAAATATCTTACTATTATAGACCAAACATTAAATGTAAAAATAATGGTATGAAATATGAGGGTATGTGCTGGAATGAAAATAGAGACTGCCGGCTAGATTCTTAATCGAGGAGGCATGGCTAATTGTGACAGATGACGCACAGTTGATCGGTTCTTTATTATAGAGGGGAAACAAAGAGCCTGCGAAGCGAAAGCTTCAGTTTTGGTGTGTGAGAGGGGACTTCATAAAAAGAGCAGGCAAGTGGGAGACTTTTGTGTTATAGTGACTAGGTGAATAAAATTTTGTTCTGGTTTTTGCTGAATGACACCACAAAGACAGCCTGCAAATGGTAAATGTGAAGGCGCGAGAGAACACGTCACCACAGTTTGATTTAGGTGACAATTTTGATATGGGTACTTCATGAAGGAGCTTACTTACACTGAGGAATATTCTATCTGTGGTTATTTCTGTTTGATTAAAGAGCGATGCAAAGTGACGCCTCCGACAGGACGTCACAACACCAATAGGCGTAGAGTAGCAATCAAAAAAATATTTTCATTTCAATGGCAAGCCCAATGACCTTGGATCATTAATTTAATTCATTCACTATGAAAACCAAGTAAAAGGTTTCAAGAGAAATACAATGGTCACTATCAGCATGGTTTTCTCAAGGTACTCCTGTCTCCCCATCCTTCCATTCTACCAATGACCACTACTCACCTCATATTAACCCCATGAGTACGTAGGATCACGCTGTTATTGTCTGAACAAATCTCGTTTAATTCCACTTTTATATACAGATACAATGATGTTCTTTGGTAATGAAACAATCAGATTACAAAACAAAACAAATAAAATAAATTAACAGAGAACTCCAAATGCCACGAACTAACCTGGAACACTTTCCTGAAGAATGGACTGCATGCAGACAACATGACCTTGTGTGCCTGGATGCACTGGCCATCACTTGCTAGTGTTACATCAACAAGACCTTCCTCTTCCCACAACTTTTCAAAACTTGTCACAATATTCGACTGGAAACTGTTCCATTTCAAACAAATTTGCTGGGCTGCCATATTATATGCAACCTGCAAAAAAAAAAAAAGACAATATATCAGAATGATATTTAGAGAATTTGCAATTCTAAGAATATTTTTTAAAGACACAACAATTTATTTTCTTTCAGTTTATTTGTATTTTTCTACCATTTTACTTACGTAGCCCATTTGCACTGTTAATTTGTTGACTGGTTTAATACAATTTTGAATCTTGCTAATATAAACACAGCACGGTAAGCAACAAACACAGTGTACAGATTTCACAGTATTCAAAAGTTAATGTCGAAGGTTACAATACAACATATTTCTCAATTACTGTTCTAGGCACGACAGACTTCATACGTGCTTACTATACTATGAACAGCTCATACCATTTCTTGCACCACCTAATTACACGGAATATTCATGTTTAGAACATCTTCAGCATGGGCAATCACAATGTGTAATTTACATTTGGTAATTGTATTAATATATAGGCTAGGCTACTTCATTCTAATACTTCAAGTGTGGCAAAATTACCATAATTACATTGCATTGTACAATGTAAATGTAAAACGCCCTGTACTACACTGCCAAGTGGACAGAGGTCCCGGGAAAAATGTTAACTACTCAAGGTCAGACAGTTCCCTCCCTTCCCCTCATTCGCCACCCATCCATCCCTTGGTTCAAAGCGTTTGGTGTACATATTATTTCCACTGCCTCCTTCCCAATCTCCACTCTCACTGCGTTATTAGCGTTTGCATAACTCCTCTTCACGAGACCACAGATGACTTGGTCATGTAGTAGGGCCTACATAGAATACCAGCACAAAGCTAGCTCATGCCATCTCTCTATAAATTTATAAACTTGCCACAGAAGGCAACAGAGAAATGAGCTGACAACAACCCAACTCCTAACAATCACACACTCGTCTTTATGTTTGTGTGCATTAAGTTAAAGTGTGCGACATGAGCTTAAATAGGTTATTAAAAGCAGTTGTTAATTGTTAGCTTTTCATTCAGCATTGTTTCAATTTAAAAAATGCTTAGAAGAATTACATTCAGTATTTCACTAACAACCATACAAGTACGTAGTAAGGTAACCATTGTGAATGTTGAATTATATGCAGTAACAAGAACTTTTTTTTCATTCTCTATTTCAAGCTGATTTCAGAAGTGCTCATGTAATCCAGAACCACCTATACCTATAATTACACTGACAGCCTACAGCATTGTTTCATACATGAAATAAATACTGTACACATTTATTGAAAGCTAAATCAATATATCTGTTACCGCTAAATTATTTTTCCAGTACACTGATCAGGTAGAAGTGCTGCAACATTTTATTTGTTCCTTTGACTGACAATTTTTTGTGCAAAAAAACTTTCATCCAAAACTATCCCCACAATAAAACACTTTTAAAAAATGTTTGTTACAAATTTGTATTCAGATGCACTATTGTGAACGTTTATTTTGCTCGCCCCAATAAAGTTACTCATGTTTGTTCGTCTTTGCTACGTTTCACAGAATGTACCTATAACTTTTTCAACATTTCTTTGCGAATGTTGGCCAAAGCTAGTCCACTGATGACCTGCCCCATTTTCAGTGGTGGACGTAGGAGTTGGATAAAAGGGGGGAGGGGAGGATGCTCACATTCATAAACTTGACAATATTTATAAATAAAATTTAAAGTTCTTCAAAATAATCTTTTCTATATTTTAGTAGCAATTTTTATGATTTTATTGATTAACAAGCAACATGTAAACAACAGCTCAATTTACTGTAGTCTATTCGTTTTCATACAATACATATCTCAACACCCAACTGCAAGGAAAACCTTCACAAAAAGTTACACTTTCTAGAAAGTGCACTCTAATACATCTGGATAGAGTGGCAGATCTAGAAACTGGAAAATAATTATGTTTGCATTTATAAACTCAACTATGTATATTTTATTTTCCAAATTTTTATTCTTTAATATAATGTTTACTATTTTTATAGCAGAAAGTTTACTGAGATAATTGATTTGCAAACAACATATGTGAACAACAGCTCAATTTATTATAGTCTATGCAATTGCATAAAATACACATTATTATTAGATAATAATAGTTAAATTTTAAACATACTAATGCAGAGTACATAGAAGTTTAACTTTCTAGAAACATCTGAATGCAAAAACCTTTGTGAAAAAGCCAGCAAATTAGCTTCGGCTTCAAATTTATTTATTTTCAAATCATTTTCTCTGCACTCATGTATTTGAATTTGGTGTACCAACACACTGTCAAATTTTTCCAGTGGTTTAAAGAAATGTAACAAATTTTGTTTCATTTTCAGAAAATTTTATTTAATTTAAACTACCAAGGTATCAAACTAAAAGAGCATACAATGAAACTAAACCAGCTGGATGAGAAAAAAAGCAGCAAATGTTCGAACTGTTGTAAGGATATTACGAATCTATTGACTACCTATAATTCGCAGCTACAGCAATATATAATTAAAGCAAAAATTGTGGACTATTGCAGCATACAGATCTAATGGTAAACTACACCTCTAGTTCCAAGAAGTCAAGATGTCATTCAATGCCCTTCCCACCAACAATTCATCCCTAGGTGTTTTCTAAGCTTGGCTGTCGAACACATATACAAGTACAATCCGTATTACATGCCCAGTTGAAACTTATATAACAACCTAATGACAAAAAAAAATGGGGAAATGCAACACTGAATCACACAAATGTAACAACAGAATCACCCACGTTTGTTGTTAAAGAAAATAAAATAAAAAGTTTAGAAAAAATCACATTGGCATTTAGTGATCATTCTAGTTGTTTAAGGAATGTCTGCTGTGTAACAGAAACTGTTTACCCTAGACCTCATCGTACCAACCAAACACAAAAGGTGACGGCACCCCTGAAAGACCTCGAGGGTTGACAGGACATAAAACAGAAAACGTGACTTTTTAGAACTTGAAAGCTGTAATGCTACAACGAACATTGCCAAGCTACAATCACTGTGTAAAATAATCATCAAAGAGATTTAAAGTCTGAAATAGAAAAACACAATAAGACTGATGTTATATAAAACAAAATTCAAAACCTAACGGAAGGAAATCATTCATACCTATGTTCCCACTTAATATTATTTATTATTTCCCTTTAAACATTAATTCTATCCAGCGCAAGTTCTGGTCAGAAGTTGGAGGAAGGGGGGCAGAAACTCGAGCCCCTCAAGGGCTCCCTGGATCTGCCACTGTTGAACATGGAAAAGTAAGATGCCGAGCAGATATTTTGTAAGTGGACATTTGTTTATACAACACTAGTTAGAAAAGATTTGTTTTCAAGACTTAAGTGGTTTTTAGAAAAAAAAATTCCATAAAAATTGAAAACTGTAATTTTTACAGTTTTTAATATAATATATACAGTGACACTATAATGAACAAATTAAAAAAATACTCATATTTTCAAATAATAACATGAGTATTTTTAAAATTTGTTTATTACAAAGACCAGACTATTATCATAATAAAAATTACAGTTTTCAACTTTTATAGATTTTGTGGTTTCAAATACTTATTTTCCCAAAATCCGTTTTTTATTTTTTACTCAAAAGCGAGTAAAATACCGCCTAGACCTGTATAAATACACATCCACTAATATATCTACTCAGAAAAAAATCCCATCGCATTATGACGAGTAGTTCTGATGTTACTGACGATCTTGTGAATTCCAATTGTTTGCTCGACATCTTACCTTTCCCTATCCCGTAAGTTACAATGCCAAAATCATGACGACGACAACATCAATGTAGCAACAATATTTAGTAGGCATATCTTCCGAGTTTGTCACGACTATAGAAAAAATACTAAAAAAACAGGAATTAATTTGTTCTGCAAATACCTCACCACGTCAACAAAACTTCCTTCCTTCCACATTTGTATCCCCATTCACAAATACTGGTTCAGAAGTAATCAGACAGGCCAGTTGTCAGCTGCTTGCCATATTTTTTTTTTAGTTATCTTATTTAGCCATTAAGGTTAGTATAATTGTCACAAATCCAACAAACTTACATTTATTTTTCTAATTTTTTGAGAAAAATTGGTAAAACATACTATTTTTCCTGTTTTACTTTTCCTTTCATAAACACTTATGGAAATTTTTGAACCCCATTCACTGCAGATAAATGGTTACGTCTATCATCAAACTGCCACTATAATCCACTACAGCACAAACAAGACATACCAAATTTCAGCAACACTTTTACACTGAGGAATATAACTGGTATTATAGCGACAATTTTGTTTAGTACATGACAGTGATGTGCATTCAACGTGTGCTAGGCGTGTGGCACACGCCCTCCAATTCTCGCAGTTTGGGTTACACAATGTCTCCTTGTTGAGAACCAAGCAAGAAAAAAGAGTGAGACAAAACTCTGTGTTATCATTGAACGATTCCTGCAATAGGTTTGCATTATTAACCAAAGAGTTTATTTGGATTTACGCCATTGCTGGCTGTATAGTCAGTCTTCTGGAATTCCTCAGCCTGTTCATGCGCCTGAAGATAGGAACAGATACCAGTTCCCGAAACGTTTCATCTGTTGTCGTCTTGAGAAGCCAACTATGTTTTTGCCCGTCTTTTGTCGGTGTTGTGTCTGGTCAGTGTTCACATTCATTCGCATCTCTCGTTATTTGTGTTATTGACGTTTGCCCAGGTTGTACCTTTTCACAAACCCAATATTTTGATGAATTTTTTTTTTTTTTGTTGTTTTTTGTGTCGTCTTTCTTCAGTCGACTATATTCCACTTGGGAATTAATTTAGTGTTGTTTTGTATCTGTTTTTACCCTCGTGTCATCTTCTGGGATATGACTACATTCCTTTCAGGTATTATCTGTATGTTTTATGTCTACTGACTACAGCTTACTGGCTTTTATTCATTTTTTGTGGGGTTTTTCTGCAATATGTCAACATTCGCCTGCAATGGCGTATGTCCAAAAAAACTGTTCTGTTTACAAAATTATGTGTAATACAGCTGGCTAGCAGCTCGCATTGTCAGAACTATGACGAGAGATAAGGAATAAATGCTGCACTTGCATTGATAACACACTACAGGATTGTATGAAGCAAAGAGAAAGAGAGATAAGACTACTTTACTTTTTATTTTACTGTCTGAAAGACTAACTAGTCACATATGTCAAATATTTACATAAATAAAAGTACATAAGATAGCAGAATTCAATAGGCCTACAAGTTGTTTGAGTAAATATTCACTCATAAAACTAATTTATAGAACAATAAGGTTTGGCCACAAGTCGCTTGTACAATTTACATTCAAACATATTAAATGACATATACTTAAAATCAAGATGTAATAAGTTAAAAAGTTACTTTCATAAGTGCCTAACTATCAGATGTTTTTTTAAGTCCACAATTTGGATATGCGACAGACTAGTAGCTTGTGTTGGTGTCAGAATTACAGCAAGGGGTAAGGGACGAACGCTGCACGTGCATCAATTTAACGTGAAAGAATAGAACATGGCTATGAAAGAGAGAAGACTACGCATGCAACCAACTAACAGCTCGCCTGGGTTGTCAAGATAGGGCGAGGGGTAAGGGAAAAACAATGGGTGCAAAGTCGATTAGACAAAAAGTGGTGTCAGAAGAAAGAGCAAAGTGTGTGGCCACCTTCCAGAATACCTTGCCGTCTGCCTCGTACCTTGCCATACCAAGCCAGAGTACCCATAACACGGTGTAGGGAGTTACATCAACCTGCGAGTATAAATTACAGGCAAGATTTGTTTGTGATTGCGCTTTCATGGTGACAGAATCCCCACTCCACATGTTATTGTGTTTAGTTTTTGGTATAGGCTTATGCAAATTAGTCTGAACTTTGATAGTCAATGTTAACCATATCCGTTCTTGAGATTCACTTGACAATGGTGGGAAAATGTGACTGTCTAGTAAACTATAAGACCTAGTTTCAGAGCATAAGGACAAGAAAAACGAGTAACTGAGACTGCCTGGTTGAACAGCAAGATGTGCTGATGTAAATAAGCTTTGCTAATGCCCCTGTTTGCCTTCCTCAAAAATATCTGTCCTGTTGTCTTGAGTGACACATTGTTTTATTATGAAATGTTTCATTTTTGTGACAAAATTATTTTATAGCCTAGTTAAAAAAGTTTATTTAAAAAAAAAAAAATTTCCCCTAAATATGTATGATACAGATCATGCATTTAAAGTGTGTTAGTAAATTTAATGCTCCCAGCATCATTACTTAACAAATATAAATAGACAGAATGTACAAATCCTGATCTTATACATTATCATAATGACAAAAGACAAGGGTTTTCAATGGGGAGGTGAGTTTGCTGATGACTGTGTATTGTTGTATGCAGAGGTGAGTGAGTGGAAAAAGTTTCCGGGCCTAGTAGGCTATTGAGCAAAAGTTGAACATTGTCAACATTTCTCAGTAAAAAAACTTGTCTTGTGTAGTGTGTGGTTATCTCTATGTGTGATTGCAGGTAGTCAGAACTTCAAGACATGCAAGAGTTAAAACATCCAATCACTGACTATGAAGCAGAACAGCAGATGTGCAAAAAAGGCACTGAAACCAACTGGGGCAAAATTATTTTCACGAAAAGTTCATGGCCCTAACAATCAGGATAACACTCGAGTTTAATACTGTGGAAGTGCTTATGTTCACTGTAACACAGCCTTTGATTGATTTTAATTTCGCCCAAAAAGACCATACATAATTGTATAGGACATGTCAAGAAACATAATGTAAATATACACACCCTACACATGTCAATTATGCAAGAGTCAGTGCTGTAAGCTTAGCTTGCAGGCTTACGAATGTCATTTAGCACAAGTTACATAAAAAAAAATATACATACATACATACATATATATATATATATATACATATAGCACATTTGTTGTGTGCAACTGGAGGCTGAATGATATACAAATAAATTAAATTGTCTTACGTGTGACAATCAGTCATAACAAGTACTATATTAATTCTGAGTCTTACAGTTATTCACACAGATACCATTTTTGTAATTCATACTCATTATTGCATATTGTCACCATAAGTTGTACATAGCTGTGTAAAAATCTAAACAAAAATAATTAAGTGGTGCTGTAAACTTAACTGGTTCTCTCTCGCAATATAGAGGACTCGGGTCAATAATATTTAGGTCTATATCGGGTTTATTTTTTTCTAAATTTTTTTGCTTTCAGATATTGCGACGTTCAGTGCCGTTCATTTGAAACGCGGTGTCACCGTACACACTGTTTTGTCAGAAACAATTAAGTATAATTTAATGACAGTTTTAGACGAACCAATACTAGTTACGTACATAAAATAATTCCTCTAGTGAACAACACAAGCTAACATGTTCAGGGAGATTATTTTACTAATTAATGGAAACTTCAAAATACGTGACCACAAACACAGTATAACACATAAAAAAATTCACCTTGTCAACATTTTTCAATTAGTAGCAAATATTCAACCCCAAATAACAATATAATACGGTACACTATCACTAAGATGATACTTACTACAAATAAACACAATTTACGGCCTGGCAGGCAATACCTTCCGCTACTATATTTTGGCAGCCATTTTCAGTTGACAGGTGCGCCAAAACAAATACAAAAACAAAATACAAACGTCTAGGGGAGCCTTTCCTAGAGGTCATGCCAAAATAATGCAGATTGGAAAAACCAACGCCATTTTGGATTACTTTATTTACGGCTCTTTCACACAATCAAATATTTACTGAATAAAGATTCAAATACTTTGATTTAAATAAGTTATCACCCGATTTATTAATAAATGACACAGAAAATAAATACTTTAGCTACTTTACAATTAGGTATCTATTAAAAAATATTTGGTTTTGTTAGAACAAAATTTCTCATTTTTGTATACTATTTTTAGAATAAATAATGGGTGTTAGCCTAACTTGTGCCGCGGACGTCCGTACTGCCGCCTCCAACGTCTGGGCTACAGGGCTACTGCGGCCGGGTCCCGGGCACGTGACCGCCCTCCCCACTTACAGAAACTACCTAAACGCCAGTCTTCACTACGCGGCAGGTAAACAACTGTTCCCGTAATAGCAGCCTCAATCGAGCAGTTTCTGACTACCCTTTTCTAAGCATGACCCGCCAACAAATTGGTAGGATTTGCAACATTAACTAGAGCTGCTAGAGACTATGTGAGAACGTTTGCAGCATCGGGGCGCTACACGCCACGACGTAATACAGACGGCAAGTGACGGCGTCGGGTTTGAATTCCGGGTGGCTTGCGCAAAACTAATGACAGACGCATATACAGTGATTTTACACTAAACATTTTAAGTTACCTGCATTACAGAACTCTATAGATTTATATATTTCAATGAATGTACAATGTAAATGACTGGGGCAGCAGGACACTGTGGAAAGCCTGCCATGAAAAGGTTTTAACTGTCATTTTTGAAGTTTCTTTATTTTGTGATATGCTAGTGATTTTGCTTGAGTGTTTACATTTTAAATATTACGTGATTTATTCTGATGTCTTTTACAAAAGTTTATTTGTTGCTTTCATTTCACGACGTATTTCTGAAAGTGTCCCATAAAGACTTTGGACTTGCAGATACGGGCGTAAATATTAACAACGTACTTCTTGTAATATTTCTGCATATAATTTTGTTTTAAAATAACACGTAAAAGCATTACAACTTGTTTGGCGGGAATGCGCGCCTACGCCTCCCTCGCCAAAGAACACCATTTTCAGTAGTCTTCGCCATAGACATAGTCACTGAGGAAGTAAGTCGCGTATGTCATGCGGTCTCGTCTCGCTGAGGCCACTCCATCTTTTCAACCTAACTGTTTAGAGTGCAAAAGTTTTAAAGTTTCTGGAACCTTTTTCTCAGGTTTTCGGCCTGAGGGATTAACACGCGTGGGGTTAGTCACTTGGACGCCCCATTATACATTTCACACTCGTAATGTTCATTGTTGACCTTGTGCCATTTTTAGCAGCTTACGCCATCGTACCGGGTAAAATTTAGACATAGTACGTGGTGACCCGCTCGAGGGTATTTCCGTGAATAAACCGGACATTCAGTTCAACGTATTTCGCGAGTTCTTATTTTGCAATAATTGGATCACCTCTCAGCATCATTAAGAGTGTTCCACGGTATGCAACAATCAACCGCCTGCGTGCTGGGACGACACGCAGCTTTGTTCAGAGGCCATCTGGTCGTCGACTCACACCAAAACAGGTACTGGCCGAGTCGGGCACGTTCCCTGTATTCCTGAATCTACCCTGGCCTATCCACCGCCTGCGTTACGGCGCCCAACTCCGTGGCTTAAATTTGGCCACAAATTCAACCTAAAATCTTCCTTTTTATGAAATTCATACATTTCCTCTATCTGTATTATTAGCATATGCCACTTCGTAAAATTCGGAATTATTCTGAAATTCCTTCTCCTGAAACCTGTTTAGGCCTTTCGCCGAATAAAGCCGACTCCTTTCATTTAGAACAATCCTTGATTCCTGTGCCCAAGGAGACGTCGTAGCACGCGGAGGAAACTTGCAGTTACCACGACGTCCCTTACTGCTGCAGAGTCGACATCGCGATACGTACAAGTCGGTGAAACCTCCTTATGAGCGAGGGGACAGCCGTGTCGCGATGTTCCGGACGGTGAAATGTGCGGGAAAAGGCCCTGCGAGGGTGAACTAGCAGACGACAAACGGTACCGCAGAAGTGTTATGTAAAAACTATGTGCGACCATTAACAGCATGGGGACCCATTTTCATGAGTGAACGCTGTTGACTGGGACTTAATGGGGATTGATCCCTGGCACATCGGTTTTACGTTTTTTTTTTTACATACCAGGGAATAGACATCACTTTTGTGCTTACGGTGCGTGAAACCATTTTAGGACAACAATGCGTCCGAGAACAGTGAATATTGTTGCCGTTGCACGGACTTAAGACTTCCTAAACACCGGTAAACATATTTCCAACAGAGAGTGAATAAGTGTACCTACACTGAGTGGTGTGATATTTGACCCTCCAGGATATCTGAAAGTTGTCATTCTTGTTACAGTGTAAAACATACTGCAAGGCAGGCGTACAGTCCACGTTTTGAAGGTGGCAGTGAAGCAGTCGGTGTTCACACTTATTGAACAAATTAAATTTATTTATTAGATATAAGTTTTTTTTCCATATTAGCTGAAGTTACTGTCAAAAAGTTGCGTATTATTGTTTGCCTACTTTTCGAGGAAAAAATTAGGCTTAGAGATTACCCTTCTGTCTGTGTATGGGTGTGTGGGTGTGTACCCCTAAAAACTTTTGAACCAGTTGACCGAATTTCATCAAACGGTGTACACGTATAGTAATTTGTAATCTGATTTGACTTTTTAATATTGTTGCGTGCCATGTACCTGGAGGCCAGTGGTCGGCGGCTGTTTCGTAACACCTTGAGGGCTGGCCGATGATTCAAAGCCCGGGTGGCTCATTGTGGGAATCCCGCCGAAACTACGTCATAGATACCTGTCCCAACTGCGTCTTAACCCTTCGAGGGCGGCCGACGTGACTACAAGCACATCCGAAACATAATGAAATATCTATTTTTAGACCCCTGTAATGCGGGGAACACTAGACTGTCTGGGCTAGAATAAAAAAGCACATAATCGGCACATTTGAGGGAGTTCGCTATTGGTAGTGCTAGAGGAAGGTGCTACGCCTGTGGAGAGAGACTGGTGAAGACACCTTGGTGACGTCAAAGTCTACTGTGAGGCGGCAGGGGGCTACCTTCGGAGCAGTGTTTGGCGATACAAGAGGACTGCTGCGGTGGGCTGACAGGTGAAGAGGAGGTGCGCGACGGGAGTCGAACAGAAGACCTCAAGAGTGAAGACAGCGGTGCACTCGGGGTGCTGCGCAGCACATGGTGAGCCATCACCACTTCGGACTGATAAGGTTGTACATTGTCATTATTAGAAATACTGTTGATTGGATATATGACTTAATTTTATTGTGATTTATAGTGTTTAATTAATTGATGGTAGACTTTTCTTGTGCTTTAATTGTC
>PNEQ01083084.1:0-15820 GCA_003012365.1 Medauroidea extradentata | reverse complement strand
ACCAGATTCTGAAAATATGGCTGCAAATTTTTTTTGCAGTAATGCAGTACGTATATAGAAATACGTATATATTGTTTCAGTGGTTCTTCTTATGCACATAATAAGCACATAGATATTTGGTTATTTAACGCATACTGTATTGGTTAAGTTTTGTGTGTTTCTTAGGTTTTGGAAACAATTTTACCGCGCCTGATTTACGTGTTTTCTTTTCATTTAACTGCCATTACTGATAAGTGTGATTGGAGGTTGGCAGCTCTGGACGTGCACTGGCACGTAGCACTTAACTTGGCCTCTTATCATACAAGTAATTTCAATTTTTTTGTCTTAATTAATAATTTTTTTTTTTGTTAATAACAAATTAAGCCAACTTAACCAGGTATAAGGATGTATACGGCAGGATCCAACATATTAATTGGGGACGCGAGTAGAGAAATTTACATTAAAATTTTCTTTTTAATTTTAAATTTAACTTTAAAGCAAGAGAAAAGCATAGAATTTTACATGTCAATTTTATTGGATTTATATCGTGTTTGGAGTCATTTGAAAGCTAATTTAATTTCTAGCAACTTTTCTAAGTAAACTTTTCTGATTTTTTGCCTTGTTTAGGTTTTTTGAAATTTCAAGTAGCTTATTAGCTTGCTTCTCCTGGAATAGAATTTATGTGGCAGGCCAGTCGCAGTTCTCTTGCTTGGAAGCACGTACAGAGAAGTGCTGGCTTTTACAATTTCAAATAAGCTCTAAACTAGCCTGTGCTTTAGATAGATTTATCTGGCAGGCAGGTCAGAGTTCACTCGCTTGGAGGCACGTACATGGACGTGCTGGAATGTGGGGACTCTGCAGGGCGTTTCTCGATCAACATGGGTGGTAGTGTCGTGTGCAACAACACTAAAAAGGTGGTGATCCGCGACAGATTGAGAACGCTGCACATCCCCAATTAATAAACTAATGAATATTTAGCTGGTAGTATGGAGTAAAATGCTTTGTGAATTCATCAGTATCTATGTTACATACAATTTTTAGGTTATAAACGTCAATTAACCAGCTTTTTAGACAAGTTGGATCCTGATGTATCCCTCCGCCGCTCGGCCGAGTAAGTCCGGGTGTTCACCCAGGAAAGTCAGTTGTGTTTCATCGGAGCTCGTGACCGGTCGCCGGGAGATGGCCGGCTAAGTTTTTGTTTGTCTGAGTTTGTTAATCAGTAACAGTCGTGATATGTCGGAGCTTGGACTCGGTCGCGGAAAGATGGCAGGCTAAGTTTTTTTGTGAGTAGTTGGGGCGTCATGGCGGACGGAGGAGGACGTGTTGGACGGGGCAGAGGGGTTGTGAAACCTAGAGGGCGGATTCGGGAGTAAAGTGGGCGGTATTGCCTGCGATGCTTTGTTGTTCATCATTTTTCTTCAGCTAGTTAGGATATCTAAGTAGTATTTGCCTGGGCGAACACTCTAGACTACGTCAAGTTGAGCACTTGCATCACCCTTTAATGTTTACGTTTCGAAGTTAAAAAGGTTACTGGAATGAGTTTAAGTGGTTAAGCAGTGAGTGTTCAATGTACAAGTGAACCATTAAATAAAAAAAAACTAAACGGAAACTTTTTTTTTCTTCTTTTTTTTTTATATATGCCCACTTAAATGTTTTCTCTCTGAGCGGACACCGTTTGAAATACTTCAGGCTATCCGGGCAAGTAAAACAAAAGGGAAGTATTTCTAATTTGTAAAGGACTTGTCAAAGTCATCGCTCGCCGAAATCAGCTGCCGCCGGTAATGGAAGGTAGCTGCAAGGAATAAACAACACCACAACGTAGACGTGAAGTAGGAGCGTAGCGGACCCGTCACAGTATTTATGTAAATATATGGTGCATTCAGAAATTTTTATTGTTGTCATTGTTTGGATTGTAAATAAAAAAAACTTTATTGTGCTATTTTACACACACACAATATCTGTTTTGTTGGAATGAAAAAAAAAAGTTGGTTGATGAATGTTTATATTTCAGTTGTCTGTCTAACGTCAGACAAAAGGTTATAAAGTTACCTGTCATTCTGTTACAATTATCAAATCTTCTATCATCAGTTTGTCAGTGCGTGAGAACTTTATTTACAGTTATTGTTTTAAAATGCCAAGGAAAAGACGAGCTGACATAGAGCGTCGAAGTCAATCAAATGTGCGACAAGCTACCTCATTTGCAAACCGCACTGATGCCCAGCGAAGACAGATAATTATAATATTCGTATTGGGCAGAGTTGCGTTCTACAGTGAATAATAATGAAGTAGACAGGCTTAGAATGGAACGAGTTCGGGCACACCAAACACAACAACAGCAAGCATGACGCAATGAAATTGAGTGATCCTGCAGAAGAAGTGCTCTTGTGGACCTGGAACGAGTAGCATTCCACTACGATCTGGAAGTAGATTATTGTGCCGACAAATCCGTGACGATTGGGGAAATGAAAATCATTTGTTAATATTGTAACACGTTAAAATACAACGGGGAATCTACTAGATTATATTGTGCTGGTGGTAAAGTAAAATTGCCACAATTGGTCCCACTGTGAAGTGTTCAGCCACTTCCCCATCTTGGCTGAATCACTATAAAGTATTTTTGTTTTCTTATTTAAATTTAAATGTAAATCTTTCATAACAGGCTATATACCATTTTCAGTATGAGTTTGTCAGGTGTCCGGGATGATACAACAGAATTCAATAACCTAGTAATTGGGGACATATTAATTAAAATTTATCCTTTCAAAATTTAAATATAAAATAGTTCAAGGAATTTTAAAGTAGAGTCATTTGATTATTTTCCTGACTTGTTTGGTTTGAAATTGACCACAGTAAAATTTTAATTATTTTTTAATATAACTTTTTCTTGTATTTTAACTAATTTTTGAGTTCTGGCAATTTTAGCACATTATTAAATTTTCCCTGGTGAAGTGAGTAACTTCTTGTGTTGCAAGCTTCTCCAGGCTGTAGGTTATCTGGCGCCGACGCTGTGGTTGATCGCTTGCTTCATGGAATTCTCTCCATAATGTAGGTTATTGACGCACATAGGTCAGCCATCACAGGGGATTGCTTAGGGTATTGCGCCACAAAAGTAGTTCCACTGTTGTGCATATTTTGTCCCCAATTATTATATTTGTGTGGATAAATAATTTTATTTCAATGTAAAAACTATAAATTCAGATCTTGGAATGCTTTGTTTTATGTTTAAGTCTCATTTTACTGCTTTTGGGAGAATTGGATACTGTTGTATCACTCCGCCGATGTGCGCTATTTGTTACCATGTCCATTGCTGTGGTTGAGTCGTTGAGGCAGTCAATCTCGGGTGGTGGCCCGCGGTGGTCGTATTTATGCCGGGCGCTGGCCCGAGACAGTTGTCAGTCAGCATACCTGCCAACTTTTCAAAATGACCATCAGTAAAACTTTTCCAGAATGTCACATTTTTGCGTAAACTGCACGCGGCAAATTTTGTGCCAAATTATATCAGTCCCTATGTCTTAAAAACTGTACACATAATAACATACATAATATTTTAAAAGTTTATTTGTTTTTAAAGTAGGCCTTACCAAAACATAAATACGCAGAAACAATTATTTGCCAAGTTATATTTTGAACAATTTCCTGTTCACTTAATTCTTTGAAAATCCATCATTCTTTTATAATTCAAAATGTACACTTGCATCTTTAAACAACTTGTAAGCACGGTTACTAATATAAATAGTTTCACAAAGTTTGATATAAATCTCAACTTGTTTTGTTTATTTTATGTGGCATGAAATAGCCCAATACCAAACTGGATTGTGTTTTGAGTTACGAAATACTATAAGGTAATATTTAGCTCTAGCTACAGCGCCTTCAAAACCTACTTACCAAAATTCATGTTTATTCTGGGATTCCCACGTAAGCCTGTAATTTCAAATAGTAGTTACATTTAAGTGCTTCATACCATCTTCAATTATTTACCAATAAATGCTGCACAAAAATTACGCTAGTAGTAATTAAGAACAGTTCATTATCATATAAAGTATTATTATTGTATGTATGCTTCACAATAAGAGCAAATAATTTTTCTTTCAAATTTGCGACGGTATAAACACGCGCGCGATGCATTTTTTAACTTCAAAATTTTGTCGCATCACACGGCAGTTATACGTCATATTCATTACAACAGCGGAAAAATATTTTTAGTTTCAAAGTAAAAAATACAGCTTCCAAGCACACAGAAAAGCGCAGAATTGGACAATACACACACGTGTCGTTTAAAATGCCCAACAACACGCACATCGCCATCTTGTAACAGCTCATACAATAAATTCACGGATTGGCTGTTAGCTATAAAATACGCCAATAGGAAACCAGGAACAAAACACATACCGAATTTTGTTATTGGTTCCTATAGTGATCACTGTGACCAACTGCTGAACGCACAGTAAAAACGAATTTTACGAGTGCTTATGCACAATAGCAAAGCGAAACAACACCGTAAAACACGTTTCATGTTGGTACGCTTGCGCAAAACAAATTTGTCCGCTATTCATTTGTAAATAATGGCATTAATGTACACACATAAATGTCGAACGTCCGAAAATCTGTAAAATTATGCTGTCCACCGTAAAACGTATGTACTTTCCGTACATTTTACGGACAATCCGTAAAAGTTGGCAGGTATGAGTCAGTCATTCAGTCGGAATGGGCGTTGTTTCATATTTTTTTTTGTTAATCAACTAGGACATGGTAACGCCGGATATCTGAACGTTTTATTTATGTTTTGGTACCAAACCATCATTTGTAGAAACATCACGAAGTAAGAAAAAAATGTTTCTTTTAAATTCTACTTGTTACAAACAGTTGCCTTATTTCATGAGTTTAATTATTGAAATCACAATAATAATTTCTGCCTCCATTTAATTGAATAAACTGAGCTATCCGGAGCACATGAAGCTACATAACCTCAACTGATGTGTAGATAAACAAACAAACGAGTCACGCCAACTGGTGTGTACATAACACTAGTCACATTTCCCGTGCAGCGGCAGGACAACAGACGCAACCGCGTCACACCACCACCAGATCCATTATGCTCATTAGTTTCTGGGGTGGGAAATGACTCTAAACACTTCTTGGCCAACATCCAAAAATATAACAATTGCTTTCAAATGATGTCATTTGGCGCAACACGTATTGTGCAGAAAAATGTCATGCCCACTTTCAAGGTAGTATATCATAATTCTTTTTAGTAAAAATTTAAATTTGTATTTGTATCACAAATAATTATACCATAATACTTTTTAATAAAATTTAAATTTGTATTTGTATCACAGATAATAATTTAACAAGATCATTGCAGATCCACGGACACAATTCATCACCTACTGGGAGTGTTGCTGCCACTGCCAGATGCTGACCATCAATTTTTGCAAATTTATTTTATGGGCAATCAAGATGTAGAAGTTGAAAGACGTTGTGCTCATAATCCAACAGTGAAACGAACCATTGTCCAGGAACTGCAAACGTTTCTTCATCAGAACAATGATTTTAGTCAAAATGTTCAAAATGGCATTAGTTCATATGCCATCGGACGGCCATAATATTGTCAGTAGAGCTGACAAAACACCTGCTAGTGAGCATGCAAAGATGTTTAATTCACCGACATTCGACAAAGTCGCTATTGTCGTTGTTGGAGAAAATTTGGAAATCTAGAGATATCGTGCTTCATTGTCAGAACAATGAATTGAAACGTGTATCTGAAACACATAGGTCTTATGACGCGTTACAGTATCCATTAATCTTCTGGCAGGGAGATGGATACCATTTTAATATCAAAATGGTTAATCAAGTAACAGGTAACAATATTAAATAACATTTTTAAATTTTAATATCAATATATATCTGTATACGTAATTGTTTATCATTTATGATTCCAGGTGCTGAAACTATCAAAAAAGTAGGTGCTATGAATTTTTATTCATACAGATTCATAATCCGTGAAGGTGAAGTAAATCACGTTTTGATGTGTCAGCGGCTTCTTCATCAGTTTGCAGTTGACATGTATGTCAAAATTGAGACTGAACGTTTGACGTACATCCATCTAAACCAACGGCAGCTTCGATCTGAAGAATATATTCATCTCCGTGATGCTATTAGTGTCGATGGCAACGTAAATAATGTGGGAAGAATGACAATTTTGCCAGCTACTTACATTGGAAGCCCGCGCCACATGCACGAGTACTCGCAAGATGCGATGTCGTATGTTAGACAACATGGCCGCCCAGACCTATTCATTACATTCACCTGTAACTCACAATGGATAGAAATCAAGAAGGAATTGCTACACAGCCAAACACCACTTGATAGACATTACATCACTGCCAGAGTTTTTAAACAAAAATTGAAATCTCTAATGAATTTCTTTTTAAACAACGTGTGTATGGCCAAGTCCGTTGTTGGATGTACTCTGTTGAGTGGCAAAAGCGTGGTATGCCACATGCACACATATTACTTTGGTTAATTGACAAAATAAGGCAAGATTAAATTAATTCCATAATTTCAGCTGAGATTCCCGATGAAACAGTTGACCCAAAGTTGCATGCAGTAGTGACTAAACACATGATACATGGACCTTGCGGAGTTTTCAACAACGGCTCGCCTTGTATGGTCGACGGCAAGTGCTCAAGCGATACCTGAGAGACCTGACTGCTGAAACCATCACGGGAAATGACGGTTACCCATCGTATCGTCGGCAATCTGTAGTTGTGAAGGTAAAAGGACAAGATTTTGAAGTAGACAATCGTTGGATTGTGCCGTATTCGCTAATATTGTCCAAAGCTTTTGAAGCTCACATCAATGTGGAATATTGTAACTCCGTCAAGTCGATAAAGTACATATGTAAATATGTCGACAAAGGTAGCGACATGGCCATCTTCACTGTAACAAATGCAAATGATGAAGTATCTTAGTATCAGATGGATTGCTATGTAAGCAGCAATGAAACTATTTGGCGCATATTTTCATTTGCGATTCACGAAAGACATCCTACAGTAGTCCATTTGGCAGTTCATCAAGAAAGTGGACAACGAGTGTATTTCAATCAAGAGAACGCAGCGGATAGAGCGGCACGTTTACCATTGACCACATTAACAAGTTTCTTCTCGGTTTGTCAAAAAGATGCTTTCGCTCGCACTTTGATTTATGCTGATATGCCACCCTATTACACATGGGACCCATCATCGAAATCGTTTCAACGTCGGAAACAAGGAACACCAGTTGAAGGACAACAAAATGTATTTGCCTCAGACGCTCTAGGTTGCATCTACACAGTACATCCAAATAACGATGAATGTTATTATCTTCTATTGTTGTTGGTGAATGTTCATGGTCCGACATCGTTTCAACAACCGAGAACAGTTGATGGACATCTGTGTGCGACTTACCGTGAGGCGTGTGAACTGCTACAGTTGCTCGAGAACGATTCACATTGGGATAACATGATCAAGGATTGTGTCATATCATCATCGCCGCATCAAATTCGCACATTGTTTGCAATTAATGTATCAACATGTTTCCCTTCGAATCCGGGATATTTGTGGATGAAATATAGGGATGACATGTCTGAGGATGTGTTACATCGTGTACGTTGTCAAACTTTGAATTCTTCACTACAAATTACTGCAGAAATTTACAATGAGACGTTGACCATGATAGAAGATATGTGTTTATTGATGGCAAATATAGTATTGTTGTGTTTGGGCATAACAGCACCAAATCGTCCCATGCACGAAGCATTTAACCACGAGTTACAAAGAGAACAACAGTACGATATTGAAGTATTGACCGAAACAGTTCGTTCAAATGCTCCGCAATTGAATGCACAGCTAAGGATTGCATATGATACTTTGATAGAAGCTGTAAACAGTGGATCTGGTGGACTTTACTTCCTTGATGCTCCCGGGGGGACTGGAAAAACATTCATAATTTCATTGCTATTGGCAAAGATCAGATCGCAAAATGAAGTAGCCCTAGCGTTGGCTTCATCTAGAATAGCTGCAACATTATTAGAAGGTGGACGAATTGCACCTTCTGTCTTGAAATTACAACTAAACAAGCAAATCAACGAAGCACCAGTTTGCAATATCGCCAAAAATAGTGCAATGGCGAAGATTATATACAAATATGCAAATTGATTGTTTGAGATGAATGCACAATGGCCCACAGAGGTCACTGGAGGCACTGGACAGAACGTTAAAATATCTATCTGACAACAAAAACATTTTTGGTGGAGCCAGTATTCTGTTATCAGGTGATTTTCGCCATACTCTTCCAGTTATTCCTCGATCAACTGTTGCTGATGAACTAAACACATGCCTAAAATCATCTAATTTGTGGCGGCATATAAAGACACTCCAGTTAACAACTAACATGCAAGTGTTTTTGCGACAAGATCAAACTGCGATTGTGTTTTCGAAGCAGTTATTAAATATTGGAAATTGTAAAGTCGCAGTTGACACCACAATCGGATTAATTACACTAGCCACAGATTTCCGTCACTTCACCGACTCGAAACAGGCATATAAAGACACTCCAGTTAACAACTAACATGCAAGTGTTTTTGCGACAAGATCAAACTGCGATTGTGTTTTCGAAGCAGTTATTAGATATTGGAAATTGTTAAGTCGCAGTTGATACCACGACCGGATTAATTACTCTAGCCACGGATTTCTGTCACTTCACCGACTCAAAACAGGAACTTATTCAGCGTGTTTTTCCGGACATAGAACAACACTACAATAACCATAATTGGCTTAGTGAAAGAGCAATATTGGCGGCCAGAAATAAAGATGTCGATGATCTCAATGAGACCATTCAAAATTTTCTTCCAGGAGAGTTGTTTTCTTACAAATCAGTTGACACAGTTATAATGTGACAAGTTAGTAATTGTCCTTGCCCAGTTCCGTTCCGCGCAGCTCCACCCCCTCCAACTTTCTCCCCTCTTGCCGCTCTGTCTCTCCTGCGTCTAGGGGAGGAAGAACGTTATAATTCCTTCAAGGACAACTTACACGAACACACTGCACTCTCTGCACAAGGTGGACGCATGAGTATTCGCACTAACTAGATATTTATTTTTGTCGTGTCGCGCCTACCGCATTGCGTTTGACGCTCTATGGTGATTGTAACCTATATGGGGGATCGTTTGGTCAACGTAATAATAAGACGATGTTTTAAATACAGCTCTATAAATTTTCAACTGCAATTGTTTAAATCATTACATATTCACAGTTTCCATACTTATTTTACCTATTTTAAAATATAATTATATATTCTTGTTATATTCAACAGTAATAAGTCAGTAATAGTTGTAAAAAGGAGTCGTAAAGTGTTCAACCAATAAATAAAAAAAAAACGTGAAGCCTGTTGACAACAAAGTCGAGTCGAAACGTTGACTGTTGCTGAGGCTTTAGTACACCATTCTCCTTGATAAGTTATATTAATCTGTCAAGCTAACAGAACATTTATTTGCATAATCTACGCAACCTGGATAGTTGTTGTAGACAGCTGTAAAATACCCAACAGAATAACGAGTAATTAGTATTTTAAATAAACATCGGGAACAAAAACCTTACCTATTCCGAGTCGAAGCTATGTGCAGTATCTGTTCCACTTGAATCTTCATCAGATGACGATTGAAGACTTACAATGATCTTGTCAATTTCGATGTCCATTATTCTATCACTTTTAAAATATTCAGCAATGTCTAAATGTTAAATTATGTAGAACGAAAATTATATTAATACAAAACACTTTTTCCTTTGAAAATGTAAATACGAGACGTGACATGTTGTATTGTGCGCTGTAAGTTAGGTCTACAGCAGTGATACATTTTCACTATATTTTTGATTTACATACTTGTTCGTGTGCAGTTCGGGTGTCGTTTGGCTCAAAATACATATTAGCAAAATAAAAATGTGTTTAAAAAGTCTTTACGTTTCTGTCAGGGCCACTGTCATTTGGGAGTTATATTTGGAGAGACGAGGTCAAAATTAGGTCTTGTCGGTTTGAATGGACAACTTGGTCGTACAAACAAATTTTTGGCAACGGTTAATGTAATTTTTTTTTAATGGTGAGTGCTATTTTTTCCTTTACTAGATACTCTTTAGTAATATAATTATCAGTACGGATCCGCCGGCTGACCGCCCCGTCACGCCGCGTGGGAGGAAGGGGCAGTAACGTGTAAACAAGCAGTGTATGGCAGTACAGTTTTCGAGAAATAACTGCAACATTTTGCAGCCATAATAAATGTAATCTTTTTTTTTTTTTTGCTATTTTCTTTGAATGTATATATAATTTTTTTAGATTTTTCCCTCCCACGGTTTCTGGAAAAAGGGTTGTTACTTCGAGAGGGTCGTTATTCCCGGGGTCGTATAATCGAGTTGACTGCAGTAAACCCTTGATCTAACGACACCCCAGAGTGCCAGATAATTATGTCGTTAGATCGCCGATGTTGTTAGTCCCGAGGTAATTAATTCTGACACACCCAACATTAAAAAAAAAATTTTGAAAGTGATTTTTTTCCCTTAAAGTTAATATAGAGCAATTACATACTTAAAATAAACACTTTTCTTGAAATTATATTTTAGTATAACGAAAAAGTGTCTTCCAAATAAAATGGTGCTCCATAATTCCCCATGTGCCAAGACGCCTGCGGCCACGAGGCGCTGTAGGTCTGGTTGTGTAGGATGGAGGAGGGGCGGGCAGGGGAGAGTGGCCGGCTGATTCATGGCTTGTCTCCCTCAACTCGTGGTGCGTGCGTGATTCATCCTGCTTGCCTGGCACAAAGCTCACCGACAACAGAACGACTCATACTGCAACGATTTAGAACATTTTAGTAAAATCATTGAGTATTCTTTTTTTTGTAATTACACATGAATTGTTACAGTTTGTCGCCATTATATGATTTTAAGCGATACAAATAAAAATGCTTATAAAAGAAAAAAAATCCTTATTTTTTAAAAACCAGTACGCCTATTAGAAACGTGAATTTGGAGCCACTCAGAAGGGCTAAAACAGACTTTTTAAGGTGCTGTCACTAAAATAATGACTGAATTACTCATCGTTTTAAGTCTTAGGCCTATAGGAAAAATCCTAAAACTATGCACAACGCACCAGTTTAATGCTCTGCACTGTGAATAGAGGCAAAGCGGCTCTCGACACGCGGGTCACAGTTGCTCTAATCGCTGCCCTGTTGAACGAGCATAATTAAAAATCTTATCAGCCCATATGTAGCATATCTGACTATTGTAGGCCGTTTTTACGCTGCAGCCATTCGCCTCACGTGCCGAGTGATCAATAACAGCGGAAGTTTTCAAGGTCAAGACGTGGCGACGAGCTGAAACGCGCAGCCTGATGTAAAGCAAGAGAAAAAAGATGAGATAACGCAGGATTGTTTTCTTTCTATCTTTTTTTGTTTCGTTTACGGACCGAGTGCTAAGCTGTTCCTTTTTATTGCTGTGCTGTAATAAAAAAAAACAGTGTCTTCTCTTCATCCCCAACCCCCTGGGCTCTCCCCAGACAGCCACGGAAACAAAGACGATGGCTGGGAGAGGGTGGGAAACAAAGGCAAACATGTGGCACTACTCTGCGGCCAGACAGGCTGCTAGTTGTCACATGACTTATCACAGCCGGTGCCGGCAGTTGATGCGAGTGGCCGCGCGCACACGCACAATCTGGTTTGTTGGCAGGCGGTGGAGGGAGTGAATAGTTATTGGCTGGCGTGGACAGTCAGAAGGGGTGTTATCTATTTTTAGCCGTGCGTTTCTTACAGTATAGCACTCACCAAACAAAATACAGAACGGACAATCAACAAGTCAAACAATACAGTACCGTTGCTATGCGCACGTCCAGTGGCTGACTGTGTGGCAGGTGGCACTGATGAGACGTGTAGGAGTAAGGAGAAGAAAGTGTGTGATAGGCATGAAGGGTGGAGGGAGCGTGGAGAAATGAAGAGGAGATAAGGCAGCATTAGTCATCACGTCTCACATATGTCGGTGTTGTGCGGGCAGCCTAGCTCACAAGGCGTGTGTGCTTTAACTACATTGCAAAAGTTTCTAACATTTTTTTACAGTTCTTTTTTGTTTCACAACTGCATAACACTAATTTATTATAACTGCAGTATGTTATTGTTTAATGTACGCAAATGTATTTTTAAATAACATTTTACTGTGATCAATTGCACTTTGCTTAGCTTTGATAAATTTGAAAACATTAATTTTTCCAGGGTTCCTGGAAATTATGTCGTTAGATCCGATGTAGTTGAGGGTAGTACCCATAGACAATTTTTCTCCCAATTAGATAAACAGGGTGTAGGATGTTTTACCATGTGCTTTTCTTGTTGCCATTGAAAGAGCGCCTGAAGGAAATAAAGAATGCACAGAATAAAGAGATGCTATCTCGCTATCAAAACTGACGCAGTGAGTATAAGCCTAGATACAATTAAAGAAATGTGCTCGAAAGGTGGTCACGCGCACTATTAACCAACTGTCACAGTTCATTGACCTCTCTCACTGACGTATTTAATTATTTACGCATGCTTCACAGACATATTTTGCTCCAAGCTTTAAATTACAAATTGACCATATTTCGAATTAACCAATCTCCAAAGCATTGTAAAATCTTATCCTTACGTTCGGGACCGAATCATGGCTTCTATTTATACAGCATTTTCAATTAACAAGGTTTTACTGTACATCCTACGAAACTTAATTGATCACTTGTCTCATTTCATCAAACTACCTTGTGTTTCAACCTCTGACAATCAGTGTAAGTCGAGTGACATAAGACTTCCCTTTATTTATGTGAAAGATTGACTCCCTATGCTTTCACTGGAGTTCTTCCTTGATGGCTCACTCGGCAGTCATTTGCCGGGTCAAGGTTAGCTCTAGTACAGATCACTCTAGAAGAGCCACTCTAACTTCTCAAGCTTTCACCAACAAAACCTTCAATAGCTATGCATTGCCTTCCTATTTAGTAATCATAGCCAACACCAACACAATGCAGTGGCGGGAGGTCAACGTCTTCATTTTATTTTGTCTTTTCCTTTCTGTATGCCAATGATGCACATTACATTCTCTCTTGTCTAACTTGTTTGACGCTTCAGAATTTATTTATTTTGTAAGTCATCACTTCCTGTTTGAATTCAGCAGTTAAAAAAAAATTTACAATACACTAGATGCAGAATGTAAATGTGTGTACGGTCGCCACTTTGTAACATCAATACACCTAAATACTGACACACATCAATCACATTGCCTGAAAACATCATAATTAAAACAGCTTTTCTTCCCCTTCCATCAATACCCTTTACTGCAAACCTACCCTACTCACCTAAACAGGAGCTCTCGTCCTATACAGAACAGCTGAAACTGTAGAAATTTTATAACAAAAGAAACCCATACGGACAATCTCCTTTTTCCGTTTGCTGCATCATATAAGGTTGATGCGGCAATTGGCAGTGAAAGCCACACGCGTCTGGTGGGGAACGGATAGTCTGTCTGCGAGGGCGCGATGGCTAGGCGGCAGCGTGCTCCACTCCCAGGATGCACTCCCGAAGCGTCCACCGTCTTCCTCGTCGGACTCTCCCCACCTCGTAAAGGCTATTACAGTGAGCGAAACTAAAGCTGCACTGGAGGTTGCGCTTCCACAGTAGGTGTAGCCGAAGGTGGGAGGATGGAAGTAGCAACAATGGGGTGCTGATTCCCCGGACAGAATAGCACGGAAGTGCCGAGGTTAGGAGTTGCATCGGATGTGGGTCCTCAAGGCGAGGATGGGGTTGAGATGGAAATGGGTATTGAGGAGGGGGTGCGAAGGAAGGCTGATCCACCAAGTGACTGTAATGCCAGCCGGACAATGGCGTGGCCGTTTTAAGTGGTGTGCCTTGTCGAGCAGCGGCGGAAACCTCCCTCTGGATCCAATCACACCTGTCTCAGGATCCCTAACCTCCAGTGCCTTCTGTACCAACTTGACGAACTCCTGTCGGGCCCTCAACTTCCTACCTGACCTCTTAGGCATAGCCTGACTGTGGCTCAGATGAAGATGTAATGGTAAGGCTAGCTGATTGTTGGTAAACAACGAAAATATGTAAAGGCGGGAAAAGGCAGCTAGGCTACTAATTACTCTAAAATGTAGATAGGAGTGTACAAGTACTTACAGAGCTGTACTGTGCGTAGAGGAACATACCGTATTTTTCCGCATATAATGCTATATTTTTTTGCCGATTTCAGTGGTCCCAAATCACTATTCGCATTATATGCGGGGTCGCATTATATTGGTGCACAAAAGAATAAATAATTCCGGGGTCTGCCTATATGCCGTTTTTGCGCGACGCAGTCTCATGACTGGGAGGGAGGTACAGCGGAACCTCGTTAAGACGAAAATACGGCCATAACGACAGTATTTTTGTGCACCGCCAATTTCTGTATTAAATACAACGTTAATTAATTTGTTTAATACGAGAGCATTTTCACGGTTGCGTACGTTATGACAGAAAAACGGCAATACGTATGCGGAATGTGTCACGTAAACAACTCGGTGCACTCGGAAGTGAACATCAAGAGTTGCGTTGCGAGAAAGAATCGATTGTACGCGGCATCCCGTACATCTGATGGTGCGCTCTTGCAGCAAAACTTGGAAACGATAATCCTGACGGAGCAAGCATCACAGCGATACGCGAAGATCGATACTTTGCGCTGAGTCGACTCCATATTGACGCATGTACACACAAAGAAAATTGTGCCACCTTTGTCTCCTGGCAGTAGCAGTCCCGCCCAACGCAGCAATGTTATGTTTGCAAGTGCGTTATTTATAAAACTTAGCATTCAGATGAGAATTATTTTCTTTTGTGCATACACAAAAAGTTTTTTCCGTGATGTTTCAAAGTGCGTATACTGTGCCATTGTTTTAACATGTGTATTCACGTAAGCAGATGAAAAATCAACACGGCATCGTCATTCGTACACGAATGTTACCGTATACGTTAAGGTGTATATGTGAAACTTTTTTAATGTGTTTATAAGACATTGACATTACGTCGCTGAGAATATAGTACCCCAAAAAATGTTGGTTTTTGGAAAAAAATATTGTAACTTTCGGTTTTTCGGAAAAAAAAATATATTATCTTGAAATGTTATTGTTTTTTTGTTGAGAGGTAGCAATAGCGTGAACGTATATAAAATTTTGTTAAAATCGTTCCAGTTATGCTTCTATTACAACCACGTTGACATAATGTAGGTGTAATACATGCAAAGCCAGTCCTGACGCCAGCTAAGCAGACGTGGGCTACTACTAGGTGTAGCATAGGTCTGGTAACGGTGGCAACAACACTGACGTCACAGTGTCTGCATTCCAACCGTCCCCTCCTCTAAACTCGCTACCCATCCTCTTGTTTACTGTTACTGGTCTACATCATTCCCTCCCCCCTATGCTTTCCGCCTCCCGTTCCTCATTGTTTGCTTGCATGCTCTGCTCTACATCTTTCGTGCCGCCGGCTGCCACACTACCTACCCGCACGACCCGAGCCTAGGCGCACAGCATTCACTGTATCGCATTATACGGCCATGCAATTTTATTTTCTGATTTGAGCGGTTCGAAATTGCCATTCGCACTATATGCGACGTCGCATTATATGCGAAAAAATACAGTATAACACATTTAAGAACCACACACATTTTGCGTGGATGCGCGGTCGAGATTCGCTGTCTAAGTCAGCTTCATCAGGGTGAGCGATAGTACACTGCAGTATGGCTGACTTGATGAAGGTTGTAACCCGTACACCTAGCGG
>PNEQ01083083.1:0-15820 GCA_003012365.1 Medauroidea extradentata | reverse complement strand
CTGGACATTTGAGAAGTAAAGTGCACGTATAGCTTGAATAGAGCAAATATTCTTGATCGTATGCATAGCAAAACACATAGTGCTTAGTTTTTTTGATATTGAATTTATGTGTGCAGTCCAGGATAGGTTACCGTCGATTTCTAATCCAAGGAATTTTATTTCATTCTTAATTATCAACTTTTTGTTGCCAATGGGCCTATATATATACTGTGGTGTTAAAGTTAAGATGTTTAGTTTAGTAAATAATGGTCTACACTAGTCATACCTGTTTGAGCCATATACTATTCTAATTGCCTTCTTATGCAATTTAAATATCCTTTCTGCTGAACCAGAGTTTCCCCAATAAATGATTCAACATGCCACAATTGAATGAAACAGGGCATCCCCTACTTACCCTCCCCTAACCTTTCCACACACCCCCTTTTTTTTTCCATCACCAACTGCTCTGAAAGTAAATTCCACTCCCTCACAGACCTCCTAAGCATTAACTGTCTGCGCAATCCGTTCTGCTCCTCATCACGTGAATATTGTCACTGTTATTTCCTGTTCCACTATACTCTTAACAGACATCCTGCCTCCGTCACCATTCATCATCCTATACATCCTAACCAGCCTTTCCCTTCTTCTCCTTTCATTCAACGAGCTCCACTCCAGTTACTTCAGCATCACAGATGGGTGGAAGTTTTCCTCGTCCTCGTCAGACTGTCCTTGCCTTCTCCGCTTATCTATCTCTCACCTTGTTGTCTTTCTTTGCACCTTGTGACTATCAAGATGTTTTGAGCCAGGCATAGAGCATACTACTGTAGTGTAACATGGAATATATTTTTTAGAATGTTTATTTGCTTAAATTTTTGGAATATCTATTTGCAGACTATCAGTGCTGAGATAATGTGTAATGAGAGATTTGTTGGTCAGTATGTCACATTTTACTCAGTATGACAGCAGTGCCTGGTTGGATCTGTTGACATATGTGTACCTTTGAGGCGGGTTGTTACATGTTTCAGACCTCAAAGCGTTTGAGCGTCGCCTGACTGAAGTCATAGCCTGCTTGCAGCCATCCACCAATCGCTGGAGGAGTAAGTAGTACAGAGAGGCCATTGCTGTTCCACAATTTGTTGTCTTTTTGGTGGCCCTGAATAATGCTGGAATAACAACTGTGTCACAAAGTGCGTAAATAACTTGTCAGCCTATCAGTGTCGAGGCATACGCGCTGACGTCACAGGAACCTCAACACTGATTGACTGACGAGTAATTTGTCCATTTTGTGTCGTTTCTGTCACATTATCTGGAGTCTAGCATTATTGTAGTCTGTGCCTGTTTACGACATTTTCTTCGTAGGAGAGTTTCTGAAAACACTATTGTAGAGACCCTGTTTTCCCAAGAAGTTAGGATGGTTTAAAGGTTCACACAATGGAGCTGCTTGGTTTATTTCTCTGAAGAGAAATATCATAATTAGGTCAACTTACACTGCGTAGACTATAGTTTGTACCATTAGTACTGTGATAATAATATTTAGGCTAAGTCAAACCACAAGGAAGGATGGGGAGGGGGTTGAACAGTATGCCCATTGAACAGATTGATTTCCTTACATGTTAATGCCTTAATGGAGAAATGAAACAACATTGCTGAACATAAACAGTATTTTTATGAAATGGTAATTTTCTCATCCCAGACTGTATTATTTCCTTATAAGTACAACTTTTATCTGCAGATACATCAGTGATCAGTTGTGGTAATTATGCAAGTGTATGCATTTATGATCAATTATTGAATTGTTTATTGTCCAAGAAGACTACAAGCTGTACATATAGTATTGTAAGGTGCCAAATGGTGTATGTACTGTCCATAATAAAGAACCTGTGAGACACATGTGGCCAGTACGATTCAAAATAATAAAACACACCAAAGTAACTTTGCAGATGAGATCAAGTCTGCATAACTTCTTGGTTATTTTTTACCTTCAGCTTCAATTACAGGTTGAATGTATGTGCGTTGTTTTTTTTCATACTGTTATGTTTTTATAAATTATTTTCCCACTAAATTATATTATTTGGGAATCTGACAATATGAGTGAGACTCGCAGTCTAAATATCAGGTACGGCTTTAATTTACAATATATACAACTATTTCATTACATTTACGATGTTCTTTACGGAGGGAGGCAAGAATAGTTAAATATATAATTATACATTCATGAATACTAATGAGCCACTCAATTTAGTTACGACGATGACAGCCCCACCTTATTAATGATGCCGAGGCTGATGTAAGGAAACGTCCACGGCAATCGGCACGGCGTAGATCTGGACATCGTGGTGCATCTTGGTAGTGAAGTGGTCCTGGCGATGATATGGGGCAGACAGACCTCGTAGGTAGCGTGACAAGCCCCTTTATCGCGCCCTGTGTGGCAACTCGTACCGCTATTGGAGTGGGGAGTTCTGCCGTGCAGTTTGAAGCAACTTATGTTTAATATTTTGGAATTCCTGGCCTGGTGGCCTGGTTACTGAACGTTGTGTTAGAACCAGGGTTACATGGTTCATAACAATACCTCTGGTAACATTTACTATACTGTGTCAGTTATATATTTATTTATTTAGTGTTTTACATGCCCTCAAACCCCACAAAGCCTTGGTAGAGGATCACATGGGGTGAGGGGGAGGGGGGTAGGTGTTGGCCAGGGCCTACTTCAGAAACCATCCCAGTTTTAGAACTAGGTATTTGCGTTAAGACAATTGTAACTCTATAGGCATCTCCCATAAAAATTTAGTTTTTAAGGTGCAAAATGATGGTATTTAAGGCATTTTCCAAACAAAAAAAAATTGAATACACCACTTTAAAAAATGTGTAACATTTTACAGTTAAACTATACATGAAAGGTCAAAGGGAGGGGGGCAGGCTCCTTGGATGTCCCCCCACACCTGGATTCATGCCTGGCCAGTACGATTCAAAATAATAAAACACACCAAAGTAACTTTGCAGATGAGATCAAGTCTGCATAACTTCTTGGTTATTTTTTACCTTCAGCTTCAATTACAGGCCCTTCACTAGTTGGTATATTACTTCATGCAGTCATGGCATGTAGTACACTGGCTTGGTCTGTCTACAGGTTCATTCGCATAACTTACAGTGACTAAACTGAGTTGGGGAAGAAGGTGTCGCACACCACACTGAGTTCTGACCCGCTCGCGTAACATACTCCCCATCGCCATTTACTGTATTGCTGAGCAGCGCACTTCTTTGCTTTAGACCGGGCATGTACAGAGTGATTTGGGCTTTGCTGAAATGAACATTCATTTTCTCTTCAGTATAATATTATCAATGTATATATCTCCGTTTCTGGGGTGAGGCCACATCAGTTTTTTGGTTTCTTTTGACGTTTCGGCAATACAGGGTTGCAACTCTGATGTTGGCAACAATAAGTATTGGCCGAAACGTCTGAAGAAACCGAATAATGGACGTGGCCTCAACCCAGAAGCAGAGATACGTATGTCTCTGGTCACAAAAGCCTATGATTAAGATTATCAGTATAGTCAGATAGCAATAAACTGAACACAAATAATTATGATTGGTTTAGCTTTTTCCACTTAGACAGACGCGTGTGCCTGCATACACATAGGTACAGCTGCTTGTGCACATATAAAATTAAAAAGAGTATTAAGGAACTTAATTTAGCCTACCGTTGTTGTATTTTCAACACAAAATAGTTAACGAACTTAGTCAACCAAGTTAAATCGGAGGACTTGTAGTTAGAAATTTTAAGTTTCCATTAATAAAAAAAATTGTTGCCAGTAAGTGTGAACGTGGTTTAATTTCATCTATTTTCTTGCTTGAGAATCTTTCTATAACTGACCCTAGAGAAGTGTTGGTTTTGTTTTCTGTGGAAGATGTTTGTTGAAATGTTGTATACCTACATTATGTGGTTGTCCTAACAGTTAGCTGAGTATGATTAGTGTAATAAATTATACCGTGACTGTGAATTGAAGTTCATTGTTGTCAGGTGCTACTTATGTTACAAGCTCATTTATATTTGGAATTTTTGATAAGTTTTCCAAAATGAGTGTTGATATCACTTTCACAAAAATTCCAGAAATGGAAAACTACTTAAATTGTTCTGCCAGTTGTAGGTAGGCTACTGTATATTCTCCTAAGTTTGTGTTGACCGGTTGATGGGTTATAGCTACATGACAGAAGCACTGCTTTCTGTAAGGATAGAGTGCACCTTTAACCAGCAATGTGAATACTAACAGCAATGAATGACACAATGTTGTTGTGTTGGCAGTCGTGTTGGCGGTGATCTCTGTGTGCACAGCGGTTGGCGCCTGGCACTGGATCACGGACCCGCACACCTCTGCAGTGCCCTTCACGCAGTCCCTCTGGAACCACCCCTTCTTCGCCTTGGCCAGCCTTATACTAGGTGAGTTCTCGTGACTTTGCTTGTCCTTCATGGTGTTGTCCACCTGCCTTCTGGCTGGCCAAGAACCCTCGGTAACTATGTAACTCCCTGCACCTCAATGTATGTAGCAGTGTGGGGTTGATCCCTCGCTTTCACACCTTTGTGACTTTAAGGTACAACTTGAGAGACTATGGACTCTACATAAAATCTTATGTTTTTACAGCATTGCCTTATTGTACAAGATTGAGTACGCGCTCTACACTCGTGTTGTAAGAAAAATATCTGCTATTTGTAAGAATTTGAGTAGGGTATTTCTTTATAAATTTTTAATATACGTAATTTGCATTCAAGTGACTGATTGAATGTCTATGTTAAAATTTTATATTCTGAATTTCAATTTGTTTTGTACGTCATAACTGTTGAAATATCATTGTAGGAGAACACTGGTTAATATGCAAAAAATTTACATAGAAGAGAAGCACTTGTCAATTTCCACAATTGACTACACTGAGAGTGATCTATGTACAGGGTACTCTGTGTACAGAAACATTCAACACTAAAGATAAAGAGATATGTTTAGACGAAGGCAACAAATGCAGAGAGGGAAATTTCTTCACATCCCTGCTACCACTGGTCCGTGAATGGACGTCAGTTTGGTAGAGCTATGTCAGGTGCTTCCCAGGTCCTCAACATGGCTGCAGCCAGGAATCTCTAACATCCGTCTGCGGCAGCAAGCAATTCACTAACCATTGCAGAAAGCTTATGATTGGAAAAATATAACGTTCAGTAACAGTAGTACCTTCTATGTATCTGGTAGTTTATGTCATAATTCAGGTATATAGAACTTTCCATTTGTTCCACAGACACATTGGGAACATAACTTTTACATAAAACAATTCCTAAAAGAGTGATAATGCATTCATAATTTCTTTTGTCATTTTTCAAGTATAAATTTATCTTTTGTATCATTTATTGTGTTGTGTTAGTTTTTGCCATGCAAAGCTATGCCTTCAGACTAGCTTCACGCTAACTGCAGTGACAGTCAACCTGAGTAGGATGTGTATCCGCGTCAGGTCCTTCAACTCTTTGTTTCAATGATGTTATATGTTGTAGTTATATCCTAAATACCAGAACCTTGTCTTGTTGTTTTGCTAGACTTGGGGACTCCCCAACTCGTTGGTGACTGACACACTCTAGAGTTTGTTTTTACAATAATATATCTTTCCATGGTTAGTCTCATGCTACTTTCTCCACATCACCTTTTGTAGGGGCATAAGCTCCAGGCCCACGTCACTGTCCTGGCTGTATGCCTAGTGTGTTTGTGTTGTGTCTTATTGGTGAGTAAATCTTATAAATAATTTTCATTTCTATAGTGCTCATCTCTTCTTGTGGGATGTTACGGGCTCTGAAGTTCACTCTCAGGAAATCTCATTGTGCGAGTGCATGTGTGCTTTGGCAGGGATATTGTGATTTTCGGACTACGGACTTGGGAGATCCATCGTTGTGCCCTACCAGAGGGGTTTTTCCCCGGGACTTCTCGCTGTGTACCTCTCCTGCCATCTCATCCCTAGCTGACTCATTTCTACCCATATCTGTGTCACCCTCAGCCTTCCTAGCATTAATTGTGTCACACTATTCACCACGTGTTTCCAGTCTCAAGCACCCCCCCTTTTGTCAGTGTGTTGCTTACAGCATTATTATTATTGTTGCTGTTATTATTATAGTGTTGAAATTTTTTATGAGAATAATGTTGTTTTTTCTTGTTGCTTTTTGCGAGGACATATGGTGGGTATGCATCTCCTTACCACTAGTAGGACAGAGTAAGAATGTTGACAGTCTAATGAGGGAGCTGTTGGCTTGGTCCTGTTGCAGTGGTACTTTTCACACTAGGCATCCACAAGCGTGTGATAGCCCCCTCCATCATTGCCTCGCGGGCCCGTGCCGTGCTGGGTGACTTCAACATGTCGTGCGACGACACTGGCAAGCTTATCCTAAAGCCTCGCCCTACTGCCTCCTAGCGCCTTGGCCCGGGGGCGATGGCCTGACGTGCGCCGCTGCAATGTTGTGTCGATGGTTGATGTTGGACTCATCATTATGTTGCTTCAACTGGAGTCCTGCGCGTGCACTCAAGGATATTTATCCTATGGTTACGTTCCCGTGGCTGAGCCGCCTGAGAGTGTACTATTACCGACTTTAATAATAGTTTTACGTGTTAAAGTTGGATGTGAACTTATAGCATCAATAGCCATTATGTGTTATATACATTGTGTTAGTTCCTTATTAATTTGCGAGGTTTTGAGCGAGAAAAACGTATGGGTACTGTCACGTTTTGGTGGTATGTATTTCTTTTAACTTCAGACATTTAGATGTTTTATGTTACAAAATTATTTATGATGTGTAGTTTGACAATGTTTTTAGAACAGCTGTTACATATTAGTATTATTGTCTGCCTTTCAATTGTCATAATTCACCAGAGAAAGTTTGTAGAAATGTTCCAGAAAAACTTTGCAACATTATTTACAAATTTAAAATATATATTGAGTGGCCATTGTGCACAAAACATTTTTTTTGCAGCAGGGACAATTTGAAGTAAGATTTCTCAATGTTATATCCACCTCCTGTGTTTTTGCTATGTGTGTAACAAATATCACTACAACTTCAAGGCTTGTTAATCATATATGTAGCCCTTGACAATTGTATAAAAAATTTCCTTACCAGTACAGCACATGTTTTGTAATTGTTGCCCCATCAGACTGCTTCTTTATGCCATATTTACCACTCTTGACATCACACAGACAACAGTTTGTCTTGTTTTATAACTGTACGTAAATCCTTTGACTATGTTTTGAGAACCGGTCTTAAATTATCAGAAGTCTCACCAAAAGACTCTTTCATATTTTTATGGTACCCACTCATGGAAATCTGGGAAAAGTATGGGAACATTTGCGTGTGTAAGAAATTTGAAAATTGTAATATTTTTAAAAATGTGCTGCTGTTTTGTGTGTGTATGTGCGTGCACGCATGTGCATGTGTGTGTGTAAGAGAGAGAGGAGAGACTACATGCTAATGTATCTGTAAAATCTTGGACTTGATAGTTTTGTTTTAAGTTCGTAATGGCAATAACTTGTTTCTTCCAAGTCACATGTGTGTATCAAGTAATGTATTTTTGTGTGCTTAGAGATTTTATACTGCTGTAAAAAATTGTGTAACTCTGGTCATCAGTTGAAGGTTAAGTAACGTTGATTCAATATAAAAAGAAAAAAAGTCTGTAGACACCCTCTGAAGTGGTGGTTTGTCACCTAAACTTTTTATTTGTCTAAATAATGTAAAATGTACTACTAAAAAACATGTCAAGTGTATGGTTTGTTTGTGTTAGTTTTTTTGTAAGATGTAATAAAATGGTATTACATACATAGTAAGTTTTTTGTGTCCAGGTTAGATAAAACTAAACAACAGCCTCTGAAACAAGGAAATGTCAGAGGCTTAGTTTCGAACACATTTTATTGAACTGCATATTTTCATCAAAGTGTATGGTAAAAAATCTGCCTGACTGTATGAATAAGATGGCAGGGTGTCCAGCGATCAGGAAATTGTGGGAAGCACGGGAATTGTGCATGTTTTTTTCAGGGTCGGGAATGTTTGGGAAATGCACTTGAAATTGTTCTTTACTGCGGGAATTTCTTTGCCACCAATTATTTCTTCATCAATCATCAAGAAATTGGACGGTACTTTAACATCTGCAATTTTAGTTATTTCTAGAAACAAATGTTTATCGAGATGCGCAAAATAGTTAATTTTTCAGTTTTTGTTTAAAATCGCGAAGTCCCATCATTCTGTTCAAAATTACAAATTAAGTGCGCAATTTTTAACGCGTGGTGTAATAAAAAGAAGTCTTTGATTCCAAAATTGACTGCAAATTAATTGCCGGAATCAATTTTTGACATAAAAGGCTAGATTTGAGTTTATCGAACTATCAAAGTAGACCAGAAAATGGCCGGCTTATGTTTAGGTTTATTGAATGAGTTTATTTTTCCTGTTTTTACACGGTACCTGGTGATTTTTCATGGTGTTTAACATTGTAACTAAATAAAGTTTGACAGCAAGGATTAAGTACAAGTACTATTGCGATTCCGATGAAGGTGTGATGTGAAATTTGATTGAATTGATGTCTCCGGAAACTGCAAAGATCAGCATCGTGCTTCAGAGCACGCCCGTAGCTTCAGAGACGTGCATCGTATGAAAAACCAGGAATGATTGGAAAAATAGAGCACTAATTTTATCGGCAGCAAAAAATTAGTGAAAACGAGGATAAAACTGTTGTGCCTACAAATAGGGAACATAGGTGCGAAACACCAAGGTATTAATATTTTAATTAAAAATTCAAATATTTATCCTTTAGCACTTGTTTCTTTTACTGAAAAATATTTATACGAATGGTGTGTTTATTAAAATGTCACGTAAATATATTTAGCTCACAGTTTTATAGTTTTAGGACCAGGTGAAAAATTCTGGAGGGTAATATAACCTAATTAATTGTTAAATTTTATTGTACATGTTTGTCAAGAAACGTGTCTGATTTAAGGTCTTAATAATAATAATAATAATAATAATAATAATAATAATAATTTGTACAGTATTGTATTGTGCTGGTCCCTCATGATGTATATTTCTTCCCACACTTATTTTAATATGCATGTGTGTGTTGTTCACATGAACTGAACCATCAAATGCAATAAACACGGACGGAATAAGAAACAAATGTATAAATAAATGAATGACAATTCAATCAATTTACAAATTTGTGTAAAGAAAATATTTTAATTAAATACTAGACTAAAGTAATATATTTTACACACTTTTGCTGCTAAAAATATTTGCTGGAAGGAAAAAAATTAGGCTAAATTTATGACAAACAGACAGGAAAAATAGCAAAAGTTTTATCAAAATCATCTAGTCCAAATTTATGAAATAATGCAAATGTAATCAAGAAAAACATGTGTCCCTATTCATTATTTATGTCATAAAAGTATAATTAAGGCTCTATGTTTCCAAGTCTTATTAGAAACGACAAATTAACATAATAATTGTATGGTTATCGTGAGTCTGCGTCAATAGTTCAAGTTAACATTGTCTTACGTTTAAAGCATTGTACTGAAAATTTAAATATCACTTTTGCTGGAGACCCTGGATAGGAAAAACAATAGTAGGCCTAGTTTAAATATAGTGCGAGGGAACTGGATTGTGTTTTGCACCTGATGTGTATTGTGATGTGGCTGCTGGGACTCACCAAGGGACGACTGTTGAATAATGTCTGTAAACTGTCCCTGTTCGTACTTGGTAGTAAAGGAGAGTTGGGTCCTCTTTCATTGCCTGATGGATGAATTACAACTGTTCCAGTCTAGAATTTTATACCCAGATAGCACCCATTTTATAGTGAAAATTAATATAATAAATCAATTAGATCTCAGTTTTGTTAATTAATTGCACAAAAAAACAAACAAAGCTCAGCACTTTCAGTCAGTCACAAAGCAGGTTATGTTGACAAAAATAAAAGTTACTTGAAGTACACTATTAGGCCGGCTCCCAAAGTTCTGCTGGTGTTCGCCCACAGATTTCTCGTCTGTAAAAGTCCGAGCTCAGTGTTACAATTAGAATTATTTTGCACTCATAAAAATTGAGACGTTAATCACTAAGGGTTATAACTACTGTGCAAATTTATGATAACGCATACTGCTAAGAGCACCTATTCTTTTGAATTTTCAATTATATTATTATTGCATAAATTGAAACGAAGGGGAATTAATTACTTCCCTTCTACTGGTAAATACGCCCCCGAGGTTTCACATCTCCACACCAATGCTCGCCTACACATCTTCCACCACCACAACACTCGACTGCCATGACTCCCCGACTGCTACACACTCTCAGCCGGCCATCATTCCACGCCCGTGGACTAGCTCTGACTGTTCTCTCCCTGGGCAGACACACTGGCTTGAACTACAGTGTGGTGGAGTAATACAACAGGATCCACAATACGTCCAAAAGCAACAAATAAACATTAAAGTCATTAAATTTTGGCATAACATTACCCTTTATATAAATAATGTATATTTTACCACAATAAAAACAGACAATACCCATTATTATATTTTATTGGGGATACATTCTGCAGCCAAATGGACCAATAGGTCCACGGCACAATACTTCGACAATGTCCAGTTGCACGCGGCACTACCACCCACGATGTGACAAACAAGGAGCTTGCTGATCAGGCTGCATGCCTACATGCCCTTCGAACTTGCCTCGCCGGGCCTGAACTTTGATCTGCCAGTGAGTCATATCTGAGAAGCAACTAACTCATTGCCAAAATGAAATTTCAAAAATCATTAACATAGCAAAACAAAAGAAAAACTTATTTAGAAAATTACAATTTCTGTCTCTTTGAAACTAGTCTAAACACATTAAAAAACATAAAATTGAACCATAAAAATGTCTACTTCCAAACTCTCATTATCAATTTAATTTTAATTTTAAAAAATAACAATAATTTTAATTTTGCGACTAGTGTCCCAGATTAATCTGTTTGATCCTGCAGTATAAATCCTTGATACTGTATGATTAACTTGGAATAATTATAGTCTCTAAAAAAATTACCATACAAGTATTTCTGTCAAAGATGAATTAAAATGAAGACATTGAAAATACAATATAATATAAACAAAATACATAGATTGCTGCAAGCCCATGCATGTCACACTGAACCTCAGCTGGTCGCTCCCCTTAACGACCATACGACATGCTAGACGGCTACTGTCCTCTGCCGATCGCCTCGTTATTGCACGAATGCTTACATAATGTCTTACATATAGCATACAAATTAGGAAAATTTAACTCAAAATAATTTGTTGCATCAAATAAAACATCGACTTAAAAAAATTCGTAGTGTTTGATCAAAGAATATTTGTAAAAATAATAGTGATACTGTCTATATACACAACATTTACTATTAATTGATTTAATTTTTTAAATCTGGATAAACTCTGTGAAACTAAATAATGTTTCTTGAAATAGTGCACCAAAAATAAATAAAAATACCTAGTCCAAAATTAAATAACTGTTCAAATGTAACTGTGAAAATTCAGTACTTTACTTAGATGTAAGATTTAAAAGTTTTCACCCTTTTATACTGGAATTTATATTCCAAGTTTTCAGGCTTTCACATCAATAATAAATAAACTGAGTCTTTAAACAAAACGTGCCTGCCCCTGCAAGTGCACACAAATAAACTTGCACTAGGAGCGCTGGGTCTCAAAATAGGTACTGTTCATAAATTAATTACTAGCTCACAAAAAGTTTGTCATTTAAAAATACAGTAAACCAAAATTAATATCTGTATCGGGTATGAGGGTGGAGTTACATTTTTTCTGGTTGATTAACAATTTACTTGGCGGTACAAATTCTAAGCCATTACCGCACAAAGTTGCCAACAACTAATAATGGTCGGTACTTTCAAACTTGTAAAAGAAGGGTAATTTCCTACTCATAACACTTTCTTTAAATTAACTATTAATAACCATATATTAAAATGAAAATATTACAATTCTGTCTTAACACAAATTATAAACAATGAAAATGTAACCAAGCATATTATGATTTCATTATTTTACAAACTTTTAAATTATAAAATACTGTTAGATGTACTTGCTAGTGGCCTTCGGCTTGCAATAATCGACAAAGTAAACAAATAAGGATGGAACTTTTAAAGTGTGAAAAATTACCACTGAACCTGAGAGAGGGTCACTTAAGAGAGAGAGAAAAGCCTGATGTCAAGAATGTTGTTGCTCATGAAGCTGGTTGCCTGGAACGAAGACAATGTGCTTGTACACATGTGTGCATATAATGTTGAAAACTTGGTTGACACAGTGATTTGTACACCTGTAGCCCACCTACCGTGTCACCTTATCTTGTCTCATTGTGTTCAGGCTAGTACTTTACCTACTGCAGTACACTGCCACTATTTTGGAATACACGACACGCCTCCTAAACGTGACAAGGGTGTGATTACAAACATCTTAAATCTCACTATTATGGTCAAAGAATAAAAATTATAACAGTTAATGTCAATCTACACTCATCAGTGTGGAGCGGCAATTGACCATACTGTAACATCGCACTCGTGCACATGCAAATAAAAAAAATACTCTTTCAGCACATTTCTGCATGAACCATTCATGTGTGCTATGCGAGAATAGGTGACTAGTGAATTCAAAAAGGAGATGATGTATTTCTCAGAGCGTAATCACCTGGAAAAAATGTTTTCACTAAAACTTTACATCATGAATGTAATGGCCATTGTTTAACTTGCACTGTTTTGAAAATGGATAATCTCGGCCATGTTTGTATGTAAAACGTAACGTTATTTTTGTATGACTAAGTTAAATTCCAAATTATAACATTCCAGAACTTTCCTGAATACTGTACATATAATAAAATTAAGATTCAATACCAATACAAAAACTACTGCTATTTACAATCTTTGCGTTATACAGCTGTAATGTGTTTTTTATCTGGTAATTACAATTTAATTTGTGATTTCTGTGTTTGTGGTTTCTGTTATTTAATCAATGTACGTAAATTGTATACTGTATTTCTCATTTTACATTACACTTTAAAATAAAAAAAAAAGACCTGCAAATATTTTGCAGTGTACAGTAATTAGTACTTACATAAACGAACTAAATGAATGTATGTACATACTATAAACACTAACACTTAATTGAAACAGTGATAAAACATCCGACACCATGTAAATGAAAAATTCAGATAATTAAATTACATTTAGAGAAAATTTCTGTTTACCAGATTTTTTCAAGAACATATCAGCAGAAAGTGAAGTCACCTATTGCCAATACCGCTGAATGACATACAAATGTACAAATTCTTTTAGTTATTTAACATTTTTGCTGTGTCCAGGATGTATTTGTTTTTAAAAACAAGTAACATGACTGGTTCGTATTGCAGTAAGGGCAGGGGTTACATGTTCCTAGTTGGCTACAAATAACTGACGTAGATGTCGATGGTGTAATGTTGGCTTGATGCTCAAGTCTTGTTTAGGATGGACTGCTCTGTATTATGGCCGTAGAGAAAGACATGCTTCAAGCCTTCCACAATCTCTGCTAGGTGTTAAGTCGTCGTAATACATTCTTTTATCTAGATATATAAATTTTTTATAGAAATTTCCATACTCCTTGTAGATATAAATTTATATTCAGTGTTAACACTGCACTTGTCTATAAAGTAATTTTCCCAATTAATTGGCCTTAAAATTATACCTTTAAATGTAAACAATGTTTAAGTAGGTAATCCCAAAGATATTTGCAGACTTCCGCGGCTATTCTGGGTATTATCATCTTGGCTTTTAGGGTGAAATTTCAACTGGTTTCAACCCTGAAGATGCCTGCTGCTACGTGAAGTGATAACGTCGGTACTCTACTGCTATGTCCGAATTCAACCTCAAAAAAAAAAGATAATACGGTAATCCTGAATTAACAATGCTAGCTGTACTATAAAGTAGAATGTTTTGAAATAATGTAAATAAGTAGTCGCTGAAGATGAAGTAAACGTAGCATACAAAAGAGAGAATGCTGGGTTTTCTGTAGAATATCCCGTTTTCCAAGAGTCTTCATTCTATTACTGATGCATACTACCCAGTCAACTCTCACCAGTGCTGAAAATCTTTATTATTCACTGATCTAAATTTTTTTCACTTTGAGTCACATTGAATAGTTTAAAGGAGGGGTCTTGACCCTGAGGTATAAGAGCTCATACTTTCACGTTCTAGACGAATGGTGGGTTGGCATCTTTAATATATAAATTTGTGAAATTTTAAAAATTTTTTTGCTGCCTTTTTTGTTTTACCATTTGTAATTACTGTATTTTATCACTGGCCTTCATACTTGGCCAGCAGCATGTCTTATTAACAAATCTGCTACCATGTTGATACAGTTTTCCATGACTGCCAACTAATTCAAAATCCACGAGCTGTGCCTGTTTATTTGTAAATATTTTGTAATTTATTGGTAACTTACTGCATTTCCAGAAATTCACCAGTGCAACCATCAATAGTTGAAACACAATGTGCTCTGGTTGAGAACATTATAGTTTTTTTATAGATTGTCTGGTTCGGGGTTTTTTGACAATTTTCCGTTACGAATAAATTGGGATGAATATACTCGTGTCAATTTACCATTATACTACAATATAAATATAAACTGAACACTTTGATATATGTAATAGTAAATATAGTTTATAATTGAAACTTATAAATTAAATGAATAATTAAATTTTGCAGTTTAGTAACTTACATATTTAAAAGTACAAACAATTTTCCACGAAAAAAATACAGTAAAGGTGGATTCACACGCTCGCAGATCACGCCGAACAGACAGCGGAAAATGCTCTCAGCCAATCAGAACGCTTATTTGCCTTTCCGCGTTGTCTGCGTACCCTGCGCCGAAAATATTGGGTCAATCTCAACTTTTTCGGCGCGCAGAACACAGACAACGCGGATTTTACCCAGAGTTCAGTGCTGTTTGTTGATTATATTTCTTACCGAGAGAACGACCATAACCAACCAAGTGTAGTGTTTTACAAATAAATTTACTGCAATATAAATTTCAGTAAAATCACATTTTTAATGTTGAGTGTATGTTTGTCGTATTATTTTAAAGGAAGTCTCGCTTAAATCTCTGCCGACGTTTCATTACGAAAGTATTTTGTTGACAAGACTTGTCTAATATATTTGTGCAGAATTATACATATCTTCATACATATCTTATTTTTCGTTTTGTCATAAAAATATTTACTTTCTTTCTCCAGCAGCAGCTCCACAGACAGTATTGTAAATAAAGTTGTGTATTAACAGAGGAAGCGGGGGAAACAGAGGAAGCGGGGGATAGAGTGGTGTGGCTATATGGGAGAAGAGATCAGGGAGGGGCAGAACATTTTCTAAGGAATAGGTTTAAAATGTGGAAAAACGAGATTAACATAGACAATCTGTGGAGGAAATTTCGAGAAATTGTGGAGGAGATGTTAAAGAATTTTGTCCCATCTAAAATCATAAAGGCAAATGGGGACCCCATTTATTATGTCAAGATGTTAAAAAGTAAAAAGAGAAAGTGTAGACGGAAACACTCGGAGTGGAAAAAGGAAGGGAAAGAGAGTGACATAAACATGGTAAGGCAGATGGGAAGGGAGCTGGGGCAAAAGATCAGACAGGCCAAAAATGAATACTTAATTAATATAATGGATAAAGGAAAAGGAACTGAGGGTCAGAAACTATATAAGTACATTAAGAGCATAAGAGGAGGGGTGCAGAGAATTCCACTCTTAGTAGATAAAGGAGGCTTGAGGGCAGAAACAGATAAG
>PNEQ01083082.1:0-15818 GCA_003012365.1 Medauroidea extradentata | reverse complement strand
ACAACATATTATGTTATTTTTCTTTTTCCCAAGAAACTAACAACACTACTGAATAATACCAGTTACAAAATTATTCAACCATACACTGTCACTCAACATCAACATCATGATAGGCTGCAAAACAATTTTTCTTCTCATTGCAGCACAAATGAACTTTGCACATTTTGCATACACTGAATGGTCTTGATTCTATTTTCTTCAGGCTGCATACCTCACATCTGCTCCGTTTTTTTACGAATTGGGGCCAGTGACATCCTCGGTTACCGATGCGTACATCAAGCGGTACAGAGTACGAATTTTTTCCTCTTTTAGGGTGAGGCGAGGGTGAATTTGAAGGTCTTTTCAAGCACTTCTGCCTTCCTACTGGCGTTCGAACAATCAAGCCCTGTGCAACTGATCTTCTGAATTCCAACACTGTCATTTTAGGGAACATTATGTTGTGAATTACAAAGGCATTTACAAAACAAATATCTAGGACACCCCAAAATAACCTGTGCCACCATTTCCTGGATTTTCTGTTGACACAATACAGAGCTCGCAGCTGATCAGCCTTGTCTACTCCTCCCATGTTCTCATTGTAATCTTTTACAACAGTTGGACATGTGACTTCTATCCTAGATCCATCAGGTTTTCTTCATTTTACTGCAGTTTCTTCAGTACCATGGAAATTGCTTGCCAACAGAACAGCTCTATTATCCTTCCACTTGAAAACTGTAATCCCCATGGCTGATACTCTGAAGTCAGACTCCCCACGGCTCAGAGATGAATCGTTTGCAAGCTGGGGAATGTTTTTTCTGTTGCTTCTAATAGTACCACAAGCCAGAATGTTTTCTACTTTCAATTTTTCAAGCAATGCAACAGAAGTAAAATAGTTATCGAAGTACACCCTCAACCCTGTTCCCCAGAATGGTTTAGTAAGAGTGAGGACAACTCTTTCTCCCAATCCATATTTTGCTAGCTCTTTGTCAATGACTTCTTCTCGTCCTTGATACACAATAAAACATACAATGTAACCATTTTGGTCAGCTATGCACCATAGTTTGTATCCTCGCTTGATCGGCTTCTTTGGATTGTATTGTTTCAAAGTACTTCTTCCTTTGAAACGAATCATAGACTCATCAACACTTACCGATTGCATCACATTATACAAAGAAGAAAACTGTACATTTGCCATATCGATCAAAGGACGGATTTTGTACAACTTACCCTTGCAGTCAGCTGGTTTTGATGTGTTGTCATTACAGTGCAAAAATGTCAGGATGTCATCAAAACGTTTTCGTGGCATTGCATTTGAAACTATAGGCACGCCTAAATCATTGCTCGTACTCCAGTAATCTTTCCACGAGGGAAGTTGTACATAACCCATAACAAAATTTATTCCAATAAAGGCAAGAAACTCTTGTTCAGTCATGGCTAATGTTTTTGTTTTTTGTGTTGCATAAAGATTTGACTCGTAGCATATGTGGCTTACCAATGGGCCACACACCTTTATAAATATATCTGTTGGTGTGTTGCATCCTGCAAAATGGTCTTCCACAGGACCTGAAAATAATAACCATTATATATAAGATTTTTTAATTCCACGATAAAACATTTCTTTTTTTTCACAACAAAGTAGGTACAATAAATATTACCTTGAGGGTGAAGATACTCGGGGATTTCTGTAGCCACTTGTCTTTTCCTCCATCCTCTAGGTGTATCTTTGGGCGGTGATGCCTTGGTTTGGTTTCACGTGTAACCGTTATTTGAACTGCAAGAAGGATGATCAGTATCAGCTTCAGGATTTTGCAATGAACACTCGTCGCCATTCCCAGATTCTGGCTGAATCACATTCTGAGCCACAGGTTCCTCTGTAAATATAAAAAATAATCATGGTTAAAAAAACTAACAGAAATTTATTTATTATAAAAAAACAGACCAAAATAAATATAATAAAATTTTCCGAAGGAGTTGAGCCTCGAACCCAGAACCTCCGGATAGGGAGCAGACATGCTAGCCACTACTCTACAATGACCCTTGAACTAAGTGTATACTAAATACTATATTGAAACCATATTGTAAGCAAACCGACATAAACCTTGCTAATTAGAATAAATGTACTATTATTACATGTTTGCCTGAAAAGAATTGTCACAAGCCTGGATAAAAGGGGCAAAAAGTTAACGATAAAACCATATAGCCTATATGCAATATGAGCCTATGTAATGAACTCGTACTCCGCATGTAAATTCGGCATGCATCGTTCCACAATAAATTTAGTATACTTTGATTAGTTTTAGATAGTTACCTTCAAGAGCTAGAAGTCTGTCAAACACCAAAGAGAAATTATCTCTCTGTTCTGTAGTCGCATCCTTCTCATCGTCGCTGCTCTCTACTTCAGTATCAGTGTCGTCTGGAATGTCTTCAAATAATATTTTTTATGCCTCTTCATTAGTAAGTCCCTTTTTACGATTCATATTTGACGTATACAATTTTTACAATACACATCTACTTCTCATTCTTGCCACATACAGTCAACAATCATGTTTGCATGAAAACGTAAACATAATACTATGAAATACTGCTTTCTCTATGATTTCTTGCAATTTCAAAGAGGAAAATACACATTTACAAAGCCGACACACCTTTTATAAAGTCCAAGAACATTATTCAATAATTGTTTGTAAACAAAAAAAAATGTACCGCCAAATGCCCAAAGGGACTTTCTAGTCCCAATCACAAAAACTCAATTTTTAAAAACAATGTTGACATTTACGTGTACTAAAAATTATATTTGTGGAGATAAACATTGAAAGAATAAATGACAATTGCAGCATTAACGTAGAACATAAACAACGGGGGGGAAAAAAAATTAAAGCTAGCTTCAGATAGAGGGTGCTCGTGAGACACACCGTGGCGAAGAAAGTGAATACCAGCACAATCTAGCGTGTAAACAGTGAACCATTTGGATCCAAGGTATTCAGGATAGAGGGACCGAGAGGTCCCGCAGGGCAGCTACCAACCAATCATTATATATGAGAATTGAGATTCTTTAAAAGAAGTCGGGACTTTGTAGTCCCGATAGTCAAGAAAGGGTTTTATGCTACACCACCACCATCATCCACATTCTATTGCAACTGTGTTAAGAAGCATTATTCTAATATCAGACATTGCACATATTGTTATTCATTCACACAGTCAGAAACTAATATGTCGTAACATGTAACCTGATAAAGTTAAAACAACTGAACACTTAAATTCATTCAATCACTTCACTAATTTGCATAGCACTAAAGTAATTCACGTAGCAATACTTGAGTTTCCTGCGTTCTCGAACACTCTTGCCATTCAAATGGCGCTTCCAACCTAACAAAATCATCATAATCAGCCCCAGAAATGTTCGACTTTTTCAACTAACCTAAACATACTTTCACTTGGTGTTTCTACAAGGTTTTAACCAGCCATCTTTCGAAAACACCCTAAGTGTAGTTTATTTACATGCCATTAAAATATCAATTTTAATTGTTTTCTTGTCCTTATTTTAGCAGGAATGTCATCCCAATTAACATTACCTTAAATAATTTTTTACATCTCAGGTATCAAATAGTAAAAAAAGAACCAGATAATCAATACAATAAGAGTTAAGTGGATCATAGGGTTTTGGGCATTAGCTCATAGGTTGAGAGACAAAAAATTAGGTAATAGGTACCATGTGAATCCAGCCATGGTCTATAGTGTAGCATTATAAAAGATTGTGACATGTGCTCTAGCAGTAGCTGTACCTAGACCAGATCTGCTCCATGGAGAGGGCACAGGGGGGTAATGGAACTTGGGGAAAAATAACCATTTAAAAAAATGTTACAAGTGTGCCAAAATAACTAAGCATCTAGGCCAGGTAACTTTAACTTGTACTCTCCATGAGCTCTAGTTGCTAAAGCACAAAGTACCAAGCAGCAACCCGCACTACTATCGCTACTTCCGCTAGTCAGCAGTTTTGTTTTAGTAGGCAGCTTACAGTGCAACAAGGAATTTTTGCTGTTCCTCCGTGAATAAATACAGCAAATGCATTTGAATTTAGCAATTATCATTAATGGTTAGAAATGGTGAAATTTTGCAAATTCAATGACCTGCATGTTAGAATCAAGTATCCTATGCATATTCAAGTCCTGACTATTTGTCCACTAGCTGCTACTCAGTGGAACAACAGACAATGAACAAATAGACAGGGCTTGAATATGCACAGCATATTTGGTTCTGACTTGCAGGTCATTGAATTCGCGAAATTTCACCGTCTCTACAAGTTATTTATATTGATTTCATGTCGGTTAGTGATCTGTATAATGTCGACTTTAGCTTTATATCTGTTTGTGATCTTTATAATGTCAACTTTGGTTTTATATCAGTTAGTTATCTGTATAATTTCGACTTGTACCAGTATCTGACTACTGGCATTGGACTGTAATGATATGGCAATATTCATTTACCGGTAGGAATAACTTATTCCATTTTCTATAATGCTGTGGTTTATTTAGATATAATAATTTCATATTGATGTGATTAAAAGCTTAGTTTATTAGTTCATTAAAATCACATTTCTGCTCTTTAAGAGGAACCTCCTCCAACTTAAGCAGTGACCCTAGTATTTTATTGAAGTGTGCCCTCTCTTCCAGTGTGTAATAAATATGCCAGATAAAGTTTAAAATTTTCTCATAAAGAAAAAGCAATTCCTGGAGGGTTGACATGCACAGTACGAGTGTCATCAGGTGAACTCCTTAGGAATAATTCCAGCATTTGCTTCACACTAAGAAAACCATGAGAATCTTCAAAGCAAGACTACTAGATTGGGATTGAACACCCATGTCATTTCGAATGCAATTCCAACATGTTACTGTTGTGCAAGTGAAGATTTTGTTGTGTTGTTCTTGTGTTTTTGTGAAGTTAAGATATTTGGGCAGCTCGTAACAGCTATGGTCTTGAGAGCCGATGAGCGTGAACAATGTAAAATGTAGTAGCAACGGATATGAGGGCGGCAGAAACGTTAGATCACCCAGAAAACCTACCGACCAGTGACAACGTCTGGCACAATTTTTGCTTGCGAAAATCCAGAGTGACTCAGCCGGGGATTGAACCTAGATCACCTGTTTGTAGTTCTGTGACAATTGACAACTACTGTATTTACAAACGTGTGGAAATCTTAGTTGTCAGTCTCTGGCGGGAAAAGTGAACATGAACCTTAGGCAGTAATAATATTCGTAGTTACATCCAAAAAATTCACAAAATTGATTATTTTTACAACATATAAACTATTACAAGATCCTTGGTTCACGAGATATGTGAATGAGAAGTTTGTCGTTTCATTGGACACCAACATTTAAACAACCACAACTGATTAGTCCTGCAGATCTTGATCAAGGACTTAATTGCAAATTTTGTGTACTTCTTAGAAAAACTGCAGGTGATCCTCATGGGAACCTTTATCTGAGTGCTCTTTTAAAAAACTGCCCAAAAATGTTGCATAACTTTATGGGAAAAATTGATCTTTCGCAGTGCATGAAAGTTACAGCTATAAAAACTGCAATGACAACTGTAATTTACAAGAACTTTAATGAAAAAAACATCTCAGCAGTAATAACAATAGTTGATAACTGTAATTAGGGCCGGTTTCCAAATATGCATAAGCTATTGCTGCATCTTGCATCTTTGCCAATTAACATCACAACGGTGAATGCTCCTCTTCATGGCTTAGATGTTGGATGAGAGAAGAAAATTTATGGCAGAGCAATTCTTCATATCTGTAGAGACACTGAAGTCAATATAGACATAACTATAAATTGTTATGCCAAGAAATAAGACTGACAAATTGATTGTGCTTTGTAACTTTGTTAAAAGCCATTTTGTATTTGTGTGTTTATTTGTGAAATGTCGTAATAACATTTTTTCACAGTATACGTTGTTCGGTAACAGTTAGATTCCAAGCCATCACATTAGTTGCCAATGCTCAGGTCCTTGAGGCAATTAACACTTGTTCAGTTACATCTAAAACAAATGCATGGTAGTTGTTAAATTACCTATATGAAAATGAATGGCCCTTGTTTAACGTTTATATTTATATAAATAAGCATGTAAATTAATGCTGCTTTCTCACTATTGATTAGAAAAATTATCTAAATAGTATTCACTGTGAACTCTCGATAATCAGCCGTTCGCCCCCCCGGCCCCTTCTCACTTTTCCCATGGTACGAACCTGGAGCCGCACCTAACCTAGACAGTTGAGAGTGTAAACAAGTTGTGAAATTAATACTTCTTGATACGAATCATGCTAAATAAGTATAACGTTATTGAACTTCCTTCTATTAAGTATGTTGCACAGCGTAAGACTACAGATGTGGTAGTGTTATATTGTCTACAGATGTGAATTTCACTAGGAACACTGGTGATGCAAATTGCATAAAGATGTTGCATCACATCTTATCAATTGTTATGTTTTATTATGTACTGAGAGACTTTAATAAACCCAGGAATATTTTTTCTTCCATGAAATAGCCGGCCATTATATAAGTTTTTTGTAAAAAAATTTCATAAAATGTACATTCTTCGGATAGGTTACTCACATTGTAAACAATCCATCTAGCATACACGGTTGCTATAGAAAAGCAGAAGATGTTAGCCGCGATCCTATTGGTAACAGTGGTTACCCGGATTATTTGTTGTCGCCAAAATATTGCCTCCATGTCCAGTGTTATTTTTTTGTGTATTAGATTTAAGCCACATATGTTTTCATTATTCATTCAACTGGGTTGTCACAGACGTGGAAAGTAACGAAATATTAAATTGGTCAGAGAAATAGGTTTTGAGATCTAGTGAATCAGGGAAATACTGTACTGATAGTAGAAAGGCAGTGAAAATCTCCTGCTTATGACATTCAACTGCCCCTCTACAACTCTTCACTTCTTTTCAGCTGTGGAGGCTGCTTTTCCTTGCTTATCTAAAAGATTAGAAAAAACATCATGAACATGTCATTTCAGCCAGATTTATTTGCTGCAGAGGAAGGTACTAGATTCAAGCAGCATATGATGGGGTAAACCAGTGTTTGACAAATGTGAGATTTTTGTTGATTAAGTACCAGTACATTCCAACTATATTGCATTAAAATTTATTTAAGTATTTGTGCTGTAAAAAATTAGAACATTGTATATTTTGGCAAGATTGATAAATGTGAGTATGCATAGAAATTATGTTAGCTACCAGGGATGAAGTCGTAAATTCAGCAGTCCTGTAACACTCCTATAGTTATACCGACTGACATTTTAATTTATAAATTTAAAAAATTGACGGCGCAAAAAGCTGTTATAGTATACAATTTCATGGATTGTTTTCACTGCGTTGGCCTGTGTGTATAAAAACGGCTAGTATTTCATTTTTACAAAACATTTGTTACTATGTAAGATTTGTTAGAAATAAACTCTAAATCTACACTTATTAAAGAAACTCCCTCAGCTCTGAAAAAAATACACTCAACTTTAAAATAACACTTTGTTTTAATGGACCCCTTGCATGAAATTTTAAATACGTTGAAACGTATGCCATATTGTTAACAATGAAGAAATATGAAGATACCAAAAATAATTTTTCTTCTAAACAATATAGTTTAGGAATGGGAAGCAAGCAAAGTTCAGGGAAGCAGCAGGCGACTGAAAACATATTTTGATTGGTCCTCGTCACAAGCCATAACGGCCAGCACTGGTCATATAAAGGCTTAAGCTAGCATAGCAATCAGCGGATAAAATGTAGCGTATTAGTTACAATACTTGGTTACTATTTTTAAGGATCCGGGTTCAAAACCCACGTACTTCATGTATTTTTAAAATAATATTAGATAATTTTATTAGTGTCTTATACAAATATGTTTTATTATTTTTTTAAACCATCTATTTTCCATTTTCGCAACCATAATAATACAATGTCTGAAGTGGCATATTTGCATGGAAGAAACAGCTATGTAAATTGACTGAGAATCGCAAAAGTGATTTTTTAAAATGTGATCTAGTAGTATAGTGTACATACATTAAAATAATAGGTCATATATGGTTAAGTTTGCATTTAGGTTCAATGTGTTTATTTTGTGCGTGTTCAGTCACTCATTAATTCACATACAGTATTATGTAATGAACACATCATAACTGGTAAATAGTACTGTACTGGGCTTATGATACACTGTTATACAACATAAATTACAATTTTTTTGCGGTACGCTAAACCAAAACCACACAATAGCCCAGAAGTATTCTTTGCTGTATAAATTTATGTATTGCATATGAACCTAACATCCGTAATGAAATACAAAATACTATTGATTATACAAGATATTAAATTTGGATAAAGAATCGACGGTTGCATGCAAAATGTGAGAAACAATATTATACTAACCCGAAAAATTATTGAACTCGCTTAATTTTTCCAATATCAGCCCAGTTGTAAAGTAAATGTATGGGTATTAAATAATTTAATATAGTAATGGTTTGCGCCATTAAACAGGTTTATTTAATGTACTATTGCATATTACAGTGTTAGGATATTGCTCTGATAATTGTGCTATATAACAATGTGCGTAACACTAAACTTTTACAAAACCTCCAACTCGAATACCTTTGAAGTATAACATTTGTTACATTTTATGACTGATTACATACATATAACCAAACGAACCACTGTAACAGACTTAATTTTTTTTTTTACCAAGCATAGTCTGGCATTTCGCCGGAGTGCGACAGCAGTCAGCTAGCTTGCTAAGGCTCGGCGCGTACTATGGCTTGTGACGTCACTGCACGTTTCCGCGGGCATTTTAAAAGAGTGAACTTTAAGTAGCTGTAGTTACCTCAAATTGACTTCAAATTTAAAAATTTCAACGCACATAGATTTATTTTTATATGCACGTAGTGTTTATGTTCTCATTGAAATTCACTTGAGGGGTCCATTGTATATAGCATTACAGAAATACACAATTTAATTATTAATTTTGATGTGGCTATACATTTGTTTTTCTTAAGGGAATGAAGCGCCAAAGCAGTGAATTTTCACAATTTTCTACAAGACTTTTTCCTCTCGCTTATTATAGAAAATTGAGGCTTAACAATCTATAGATTACACTTTTGTTCACCTTCTTACTTTATTACATAGTCAGACTTTTTCCTATCTGCCATCACTGCTCCAAAAATAAGATAGTCTGTGACTATGTAGTGTTTTAATAAGTTGTACAAATGTATCATTTATAGATTGTCGAACTTTGATTTTCTGTAATAAGCGAGGAGAAAAATTTAAGCCGAAAACTGTGAAAATTCACTGCTTTGGCGCTCCAACCCCCTTAAGTTTAAAAAAATGTGTGATTAATACAGAGAAAGTGAAAGCAAGAGGGCTTAACAGGAGAGATATGGGTAGCTGTGGATATGGTCAAGGCTGCAAAAAAGCACATTTATTAAGCAAGTTCGTATAAGCAGTGAGTTTTATCATTGCGCGTGTGTATGCAGTGTTTAATGGAGAATGATGGAACTAACTCTTAAGCCAGTTGCTCCATGTAACGTTGAAAATATTCTTGATAACAAATACAGTAAATAAAATGTTCATTCTTGAGATACATAAAGGTCGTATGACAATGCGTGTAGATACCTTTGCAGTACGTCACACTGGTTTAAATCATTTATCTCTGGTAGTACTTACTTTTAGGATAGTCTGTCTTGGAAGTCCCCCCCTCCTCTTCCCTATAGTTAAGTTATTTTGTCCAGTAAATAACATAGGCCTATATAACTTTTCTTTAGATATTTCCTCAACTGCATGTAGGTAGATATCATTGGCTAATCAAAAACAAATTTTAAATCTTTTAGTCCTTTTAGGGGTTGAATTTCGAAAAATCTTAATTACATATCGTAGACAGACATTTGTGTAAGTATCAAATTGAACTGTAAATTAAGACAGTGATACTTGGATATGGTGACAACTAAATTGATAATTATTTTAAAAAACATATATAATCTTAGAGAATACGAGTTTAGAAATATCCTGAAATATATTAACAACCATTTATGTAATCATCACAAAGTGATGCTTTATATCTCGAATGATTGAGTGAGGCGGTGCAACGATAATACTCTGGACTTGCATTCTGGAGGATCGGGGTATCAGAACGGCTATTCTAATTTCAGTTTACCTTGGTTTCCCGAAATTGCTCCAGGCGAATGCTGTGATGGTTTCTTAACAAAGGCTGTGGTTGACTCCTCTCCTAACTCCTGTCATAGTACTAAGTTATGTGTTACTGTCTCTGATGATCTCGCTGACAACGGAACGTATTTAACCTCTGAGGTATCGAATTTAAAAAATACGTATTACTTTCCAGGCATTCAATTAGCATCGTTCCGAAGAAAATATTTCATTGATATTTAAAAGTTTAATGAGGTCGATGACTATATGTGTGTGTGTGTATATATATTGTTTATGAATCTAAATCACATTTAACTGTATTTTACAGTATGGGGTCGACTTTGAATAAAATCATTAAATAGTATTTTGGGTATTTTCGTAAACAGCATAACCCTGAAGCCAAAATCGCTTCGATATCGCAAATGGTTCAGTAGATGTGGATGATTTTTCACGTCTTTCTCCCCCCCCCCTAACGTATCGAATTTCAAAACATTTTTAAATCCCTTCTTAGACATTTGTATAAGTATCCAAGTAACGCAAAAATCACAAATGTAGCCCATTCTATTCCAGCTACAAAATTGATTCATATAAACCCTGTTTTCTCCCTTTTCATCTCATGGGAGTCAAATATAGAAAAATTGTGAAACTATTTTTCTGGTATTTAGGTAATCATTTGGAAGCAAAAACCAACTATGTATCTTGAAGAGTTTGGTAGCTATAGAGGAATATTAAAAATACATATTTCAAGTCTTTTCTTCCTCTTTATAGTCGAACAGAGATTTATATTTGGTAGCCAGGCATTAATATCGACAAAGGATTGTTTAAATTTATAAAGTATACTAGCAGTATGCTTGCGGCTTTGCTCGCGTGTATTACTTGGAGAAGATACATCTTTGTACACCAGGCGGGTAGTTTAGTCATCAAGCATTATATGACAAATATGCTAGTTTATTTAACTTTGCAGCAGGATATGTAGCTACAGCTGTCCACGCGAAAGGAGTCTTTAAGTTTGCTTCTGCCTCTAACAGCCACTTCGCCTGGGTCTTATTTGTAGTCACAGCAAAGTTGACGTTGTGGGGTAATTTCAGACTGTTAAATGTAAGAGGTTAATCGAATGAAATACCTAGTTATCGTGGTATTAAGATTGATTTCCTTTGAGCGCAACCATTGGTGATGATGCCCTCAATAACATATTTGTTTTTCAAACCCTTCAGTTGAAGTTAAGTGGCATTAAGGAATTTTGGCAGGATAATGTTTTGCTGAAATATAAATGTATTTGGTGCCCCAACCTTGAGGTTAGTGAGATGATATATGTGAGCTGATGCTGTCTAGGAACTTCGGTAGATAGTGGACTGCATAATCCATTTTCATCACTTTTAAACAACTTCATCCAAATTAGATTAATTTCATTTGCCTTGCAGGTTTTTTGTGTCAGACTTGCACTTTTGCACAGCCTTTAAAAGGAATTTCAGCCCAGAACCTCCCGAACAATAGCTTGGAGCTACAAACAAATACGCCAAATAACGTTGAAATAATTCATTTAAAAATAAAATATTAATTTCCTGGGCACATAGAGGTTGTGCAACACTGCGTCTCAATAGAGCTGTAGAATGAAACTCCTGTATAATTTATTCCTCGCTGGTCGAACTTGCGTTTTGGATCGTCTGCCTTGAAAGTTCACAAACAAATTTCTCTAATTAAGTTATCTAATAAAATAAAATAAACTAGCTATACTTTTTGTAGGTACTTAGATAAGTAAACATCATTCGGACGTAAATACTACCTCAATATCTCTACTGGTTAGATAAGTATCATCGGTTAATAGAAGATAAATTTTATACATTTTTAACCCCTTTCTGTGTTGAATTTCGAAATATCTTAATCTCACACCTTAAATATTTGTTCTAGTATCCAAGTGCAGTGAAATTACGATGATAGCTCATTCAATCAAAGCAAAATCGATCATTCATTAAAAATCGCGTATCACTCCTGTACAGTACTAAGAGTTCAAATTTTGAAAATTCTTAAAATCTTTTTACTGCCATTTACGTAATCATCATCCTGAAGGAAAAATAAACTTAACATCTCAATGGGTTCAATATATGTCGAAGATTTATCTGAAACACATTTCAGGTCTTTTCACCTCATAAGAAGCTAAATTTTGAAATACCCTTGTATCACAGTTTAGACTACTACTTAACTGGTGTCTCTTGGATGTGAAAAATACGACAATAGCCGGTTGGGTTCAAGATATATTGACAATTAATTAAAAACTCATTTCATCACTTTTCACCTTCTTAGGTGGAGAATTCCGAAAATTCTTGAAATTATTTTCCAGGTATTTGAGTAAGCATCAATCATAATAAACAAAAATCACGTCGCTATATAAAAATCAATGGGATCAATATATATTGAGTGTTAATCAAAAGCATATTTTCCCTTTTTTTTAAACCTCTTTGGGGCAGAATTCGGAAAATATATTTTAAGGGTGTTTGGGATATTTACAAAAGCATCAATATAAAGCAAAGAACACTTTGATATCTTGATTGGTTTGTTAAATATGGAGGAATAATCAAAAACACGTTTCACATATTTTCTCCCCCGTAATTAAAGATTTTTGAAACGTCATGGTGTCCTGTCATAGACATTTGTATAGGTGTCAATTGTTTTAGTGATATAGACAGTTCATAAAAAACGCAGTTTGCCCATTTATTGTGCTTGGGGGTCGAATTTCAAAATTGTCCTAAAGTGGCTTTTTGGGTATTTACGCAAGCAACATTTTGAAGTGAATACCAACTCTCTATCCCGAAGGATTCGATAGATATTGATCCTTAACCAAAACACATTTAAGGTCTTTTCATCCCCAAAATGTTGAATTTCAAAAAATCCTTAAATTGGCTAATATGCATTTTTTGTGTGTCCTATTAAAGTAAAAATCACGATGATAGGCCGTTAGGTTCGAGCTCTATTGAGGTTCCTTTGGAAATATATGTCACCCATTTTAACCCTCTTAGAGGTCAAATTTAGAAAAATCCCTTCTTAGTGCTTGCCTACGACATGAGAGGAACATCCACAAAAAATTTCACGATTCTACAGTCAGTGGTTTGGGCTGCAGTTTTATATGTCAGTCAGTCAGTGTTCATTTTTATATATAGATATTTTCAGTCATTATAGATTATTTTCAAACATTTACAGTATTGGTATTTCATTATATCGGTTTATTTCTTTCTCGAATGTCTTTGTGCACACCATTATAACTTAATTTTTGCAGTTAATGATGAATTTAGATTTAATTGCTTTCTTAATCTAATACTATGTATTCAGAGATATTAATAAGTAAATTCAGGAAATTCCAAAATATAAAGTCGAATTATGTACATTATTGCATTATGGCAATGGTACAATACAAACAAAATTTGTTTGCAAATTCAGTGTTTAAATGTCTGCAAAATAGTTATATTACTACGTAGCCCGTGATTGGAGGAAAGGTATTTGGGCAAAATGCTGCCCACAGAAATAATTTTATTATATGTCTTTAAAATTCTAAAATTTCTGCCCACTGTATATTGTATGTATAGGTTTACAAACTGCTTAAATATCATCATTTTGCACCTAGAAAATGGCCCCCGGCTTTTGGCTACGGTGTGGGTGCCAGGTCAATAATGTTAAAATCCCCCTCCCCTTAAAAAATTATTAAATTATTTAGGTCCACTACATCTTGTAACCCCCTCCCTCCCTACTAAAATACGTTCCAGCGCCCCTCCGGTTATCGTAGGAGAAATTTGCAATAAGTGGTCGGAGAAATTCATTTTCATATTTCTGTAGGAACCCTGTTCAAACTTCATTTGCTTATTAACTTACAGTGATTATTAAAATTTAACACTAGCAGTGCGCCCACGGCTTTGCTTGCGTGTGTTACTCATAGCAGATTATATTTACATTAAATGAAAAACCTCTTTGTACACCATATTGGTACTTGTCATCAAGTGTTGTAATGTCCACGCTGCTAGTTGAGAAAACTCTGCAGCAGTAATAGTAGCTGTAGCTGTCCACGCGAAAGCAGTCTTAAGTTTGTCGTTGCCACTAACAGCGACTTCTCCTGGGCCTTGTTTATATTCACAGCAAAGTTGACGTTGTAGGGTATTTACAGACTCTTAAATGTAAGAGGTTAATCGAATAAAATACGCAGTTTACGTGGCATGAAGACTGATTTCCTCTGAGCACAACCATTGATGATGGTGCCCTCAATAACCTACTTGTTTTTCAAAACTATCACGTGAAGTTCAGTCCCATTAGGCAGTTTTGGCAGGATAATGTTTTGCAGAAATATAAAACAATTTGGTGCTCCAACCTTGAGGTTAGTGAGTTGGTACATGTGGGATGATGCTGTCGAGTAACTTTAGTGGATAGTGAACTGCCTAATACATTTTTACCACTTTTGAACGACTTCATCCAAATTGCGCTAATTTAATCTGTCTTGCTATTTTTGTGTATCAGAATTGCACATCTGCAAAGCTTTAACGGAATTTGAGCCAAGAACCTTTGGAACAATAGTCCAGAACTACAATCAACTGCGCCACATAACTTCAAAATTATTCATGAAAACTTATTTTAATATTACTTTCCTAGCCTCATAGAGGTTGTACAACAACACGTCTCGATAGAACTTTAAACCGAAACTCCTGTATAATTGGTTTCTCACTGGTAGTACTTGTTTTCGGATCGTCTGCCTTGATAGTAAGCAAATTCAGTTTTCTTCTTAATAATTATCATATGAATTTAAATACTCACATTACTTTTAGATGCTTACGTAAGCATCATTCTGACGTGAACACCACCTCAATATCTCTACTGGTTAGACAAGTATCATCGGATGATATAAAATAATTGTTATGCCTTTTTGCCCCTTTAAGTGTCAAATTTAAAAAAAAAAATCTTAATTTCACCCCCTAAATATTTGTTCAAGTATCCAAGTAAAATGAAAATCAGGATGATAGATCGTTCAGTCAAAACAAAATCGATCATTCATTAAAAATCACATATAACTCCTGTACAGTACTGGGAGATCGAATTTTGAGAAATGTTAAAACTATTCTGCGGCCACTTGCCTAATAATCATCCTGAAGCAAAAATGAACTGAATATCTCTATGGGTTCGATATATATAGAAGATTTATCTAAAACACATTCTGGGTATTTTCACTACCTAAGAGACTGAATTTTGAAAATCCCTTGAATAACATTTTATACACGATTAATGAAAAACGCATTTCATCACTTTTCACCCCTATTCACCTCCTTGGGTGGCGAATTACGAAAATTCTTAAAATTACTTCTCAGGTATTTTGGTAAGCATCAATCTTAAACAAAAATCACGTCACTATATATATATATATATATATATAGATTAACCCTATTTTTAACCTCTTTAGGGCCAAATTCAGAAAATATATTTGGGACATTCCATGTCAAATCAACTAAGTGAAAAAAAAAGATGTCATAGAATTTAATTATTTTTTGTTTAATGGTAGTATTACGAAATTAAATGAAAATGCCCTAGTTACAATTTTTTTGGACTGTTAGTTTCTGAGTTATGAATTTTTTAAATTTTAAGAAAATGATTAATTTTGCTGCATTTGGAAATCTTGT
>PNEQ01083079.1:0-21505 GCA_003012365.1 Medauroidea extradentata | reverse complement strand
TCCCTATCCTGTAATGCCTTCGGATAGGACTTCCGTTGTTTCTTTAACATCCGCTTTAATGTTTGGACAGGACGTTCGGCTGAGCCATTTTATTGTGGATGGTAAGGAGGGGGGTTTGGTGGCTTCAATTCCCCTCACTCTACAATAGTCCTCTAAGTCTTGAGAATTGAATGGGGGGGGCCATTATCTGTCACAATTTTCACAGGGAACCCAAATATACTGAAGCAGTTATCCAGCTTTACTGCTACTTGTTCAGCATTGGTCCCTTTCAGAATATAGTAAGCCTGAATCCACCTACTACAACTATCAACTATCACCAGGAAGACCTTCTGATCCAACTCTACGAAATCAAGGTGAATCCTACCCCATACATAGGCCTTCGGTCATTTTACTGTTTTGTTGCATACAGCCCTAAAGTTACCTACCTGACATTCCTCACAAGACCTCAGTGTTTTCAATTTCCTTATCTATCCCTGGCCACCAGCAGATGGACCTTGCTAACGCTTTCATCCTGACTACCCCCGGATGTGACATATGAAGTAAGGCAAGTAGTTGCTCTTGCAATGTCTCTGGAATCACCACCTTAACACCAGCTAGCAGACAACCTTTTTTAATTGACAATATCATGCGTCTTTTGAAATATGGCGTTAGCTGAACATCGGTTACCTGTGTTGGCCACCCATTTTTAGTGAACTCGGTTTCATTTTGCAGTATCCGGTCTCTTTTTGTTTCCTCCTCTACATCCACGTAACTTACTGGAAACTGCTGTGGTACCAGTTGGTGTACACCCTCTTCGATTAGCTCGTCCGACAAGGGGAGCCTAGAAAAGGCGTCTGCTGGTCGTACTTGCGAGGATTTACGGTACTCTATTTTGAATGTGTAAGCTGCCAACAGTATGGCCCAGCACTGCATCCTTGCTGCTGCAATGGTGGGAATGCTCTTATGTGGACTTAAGATGTATCTCAACGGCTGATGGTCTGACACTAGAGTGAAGGGAATACCATATAAATACTTGTGGAACTTTTTTACAGCCTCTTTATCTAACTGGGAGTAGTTTCTCTAGGTAGGTGTTAATGTGATAGAAACATATAATACTGGCCTTTCTACTCCATCGATTAAATGAGACAATGTTGCACCTACACCCCAAGGACTGGCATCTGCCATTACTACAACTGGTAGTTTAGGGTTATAGTGTACTAACAACCGGTTACTTAACAAGAGACCTTGCATTGCTCAAAGGCATCATTACACTGCCGAGTCCAGGTGAGCTCTAACATAGGTGCCATCACACTTGACATGCTAGGAATGAACCTATGATAGAAGTTGAGCATCCCAATGAAGGACCTAAGCTGTTTTACATTCTCAGGCTCCTTGTCCTCTAGAATTGCTCTCATTTTATGGTTAGATGGTTGGATTCCTTGGGAATCAATCGTATGAGACAAGTAATCAACAGTCGTCTGGAAGAATTTGCACTTATTTTTGTTTACCCGAATGTTATGATCATTTAGGCGTGACAAGACTTGGTGAACATTTTCTTTGCACTCCGCTAGATTCTTACCACCAATCAAGAGATCATCTAAATAACAACTCACTAGTGGCAAGCCTTTTAAAATTTCTTGCATCATTGATTGAAAAATGCCTGGGGCACTCGGTACCCCATAAGGTAAATGTGTGTATTGATACAGGCCATATTCTGTATTTATGGTAAGGTATTTTCTCGATTCCTCCCCCACTTCTAGTTGTAGATAGGCAGACTCCAAATCTAATACCGTAAACACAGTGCCTCCGGATAACGCGGCCATTACATCATCAAGCTTGGGGAGGGGATAGAAATCTATTTTTAAGACTGGTTTCAGGGTCACCTCAAAATCAGCACATATTCTCACATCTCCTGATGGTTTAGTTACACATACTATCAGTGAAGCCCATTCGGAATATCTTACAGGAATTAAGATCCCTGCCTTACACATCTTCTCTAGCTGACATTTGACTTTATCCTTTAGCGCATAGGGGACATCATATGCTTTATGAAACACTGGCATACTGTCCCCTTTTAACACTAAGTTTGCCTTGGTCCTTTTATTGATTCTCCCCCATTGTTAGATAATACTCTAGGGTACTTACCCTGCATAACACCAATTTCTGTCTGCTGTTCTTCCTTCACCACTAATAACTCATGTTCTTGGTGCCCTTCACATGCCTTGAACCCTGTCTCCTGAACTTGTGCTGGTTTTATCATCTTGGTCAAGTCCATGCTTTGTCTCCAACTAGGCACTAATACATCTAGCCAACTCTTACCTAACAGTGGTGTTAGCTTCCTACCATAACATATACCACTAGCTGTAACTTATGTGATCTTTTGTTAGGCATTACCACTACTACTTGAATTTTCCCTAACACTGACAACTTCTCACCTGTTACCGACTTTAGTGATAGATCGCAGTTTGTGTTCTGCTTGTGAGAAAAATATTGATTATAAATATCAGTTGATATTACGCTAACTCCTGCCCCAGAGTCTACTTTAAATTTAATATGTTTCCCTTCCACCTCTAAATGTGCATACACTGGTGGGCTGTTTACACTTTTCGGTAACTGTTTCACTGATACCCTAAACACTACACCTCTAGTCTTTCCATACTATTAGTCTTTGTTCAACACCACAGTTCTAGCAGGGAGCTCTGCTTTCACACTGTGTACTCCACTTCCCGAGGATTCTGACGATTCACTGACCCCTGACTCCTTCACTTCCTTGAGTCTTCTGTTTCTGCAAACTCTGGAGGTGTGGCCCCGCTTGTGGCATGTAAAGCACTCCCAATGCTTTGCTTGACATGATGACTCGGGGTGTGGCCGCCCACATCTTCTACATTTTTCCTGCTGTCCCCCAGCCTTTCTTCCCTGATTGAGACGTCCTATCTTCCTTTTTCTCTCTTGACCATGGCTGTGTTTCTTTTTGGCCCAGCCTACCTTTAGTCCCGCTGCTACCATGGTATTCACGGGCAGAGTGTACTTTGTTTACATCCGAAGCATTGGCAGCCAGCTTAGCATCCCTATCTGCCATCGACATTTCCTGTGCCACCCTTACTGCCGTTTTGAAGGTCAATTTGTCCTCTAACAATAGTTTACTCCGAATTGCATCTGCCTTTAGGCCACACACAAAATGATCTCGCAGCGCTTCGTTTAAAAACGACCAGAATTCACAGAATTCAGTCAGTTTTTTTATGGCGAGTACAAATTCACGTATAGTTTCATTATCTTTTTGGTTACGGCAATAGAAGTGGTAGCGTTCGGTGTTCACTAACCTTTTTGGCGCGTAATGTAATATCAATGCTGCGATTATATCATCATATTTTTTCTCGCTCGGTTTAGCGGGAAACAGGATGTTTTTTAGTAATGTATATGTTGAGGCTCCACAATGACTTATGAAGAAAGCTACCTTAACCTTCTCTTCCGACCACTCATTTAGCACAAAATATTGTTCCAGTCTTTCCACATACGACGTAAAATCCTCTCTTTCTTCATCGAACTTATCCATGTGACCCAAGGTATTTTTCCGGGACGCCATTCTCGACGGACAATCGGCGACCAATGGCTTCCACTTTCACTGAAGCTCGCATCTAAAGGTTCTCCACATGTTGCTCTTCTTCATATTGAAGAATCCCATCCTCGTTGCCAATTTACATGTTTTTTTATTCAGACGAACAAACAGGTTTACATTCATTACACATAGTTCTACCAACTCGCTCTGGTCCGTTTGTCATCAACCTTGCCAGGCCTCCAGCCTGCCCCATAGCCATTTTCTCACTGTCGCCAACCTTGACACTGCATACACCACAAAGACTAAAGCAAAATTCTGTTGTGTCTGCAACAGACACAGCTGTACTTGAAGGTTCAATTCATCAATGTTATTTTCATGATCTGAACTTGCTCAGTAACCTGAACTCCTGTCCGTAATGTTCTGAAATCTACCTGGAACTACTAAAATATGCCTGTGATGTTTCTATACATCAAACTTCCACTGCACAATGACATAACCAAAACAACTCTTGGGGCTTATAGCCCAGAGTAAATGAGGGCCAATCACTCTCACAACTAATTCCAGGAAAGCTGAAATTTTGTTGGTTATTGGGCCCTTGTGAGGCATGTATTTCCTCAAAAGTCCCATCTCTCTTCAATGTACTTCCCCCCCCCCGCCCTTTTAGAAGTGTGTGGATGTTAACCTTCACAGAATGCTTTGAAAATATGTAAATTGTAGTCAAAACGAGTACATCACTAGCACATTTTGTTCTTAAAGGTAAATATTTAATTTTTTTTTAGTTTTTCTGATATTATTACTCTAGTGTTACTAATTATGGCGTTATAAAAATCACAAACTTTGAAACCATATGTGTTTAATTCTAAATGAATTGAAATGTGTAAAAATGCTTCAAGTAAATTTTGTAGTACATACTTTCATCTTTAAAATGACATATAGATTTTATTGGTGGGTGTGTGGGTTACGTATGGGGAGGTGGGAAAGTCAATGCATGGCGTGTGCGTTCGGCCTCCTACATGTATCCTTTAGTACTCACAGTCATTGCAGACTCCTCTGTTTATGAAATAATTTAACTAGTTTATATGCATTCATGTTCATAGCAAATTATTCTTATTACAAACACATGTTTCTTTTATCAGTCTGCAAAACTGGTTTGCATACATAATAGCATAATGTGTTTTAGTAGACACTAACAGTGACTTCCCATTGGTAGTTCCAGATGGTGGGGCCCTTGACAAACGTAGGAGCACTCTAAACTATAGTCATAAAATACGTATTTCCTCACTAACTCTCAGTCTATTTTTCTAACTACCAAGATTGAAGTACCCCAAACTACCACCTAGCCTTGTTTCCAGCAGTCAGCCCCTCCCCCCAACATGCCCCATCTGTGCAACATCCCTTAGAACTTGTATCCTTCCATATCAGTCTTGCCAACTGCGCACAACACAACTGATCTATCAGCTACAAGGGCTGATAATACACAAGCCATTGTAGGTTGCAGCACAAAACCACAACTAATGTGGTTTCTCTTCTCTGCATGCAGTCATTCACAACCTGAATCCTGTTACACCAGAAGAAAGATGACCTTGCGTTTATTCAGACACTAGTGCAGAACTGAGGTGCTGGGAACTAATGTAGCTCATCAGTACATTATCATATCCAGACAATTAACAGGTTCTCAATGTAATTCCCTTGGCTTACTTGCTACACCAGTGTCCCTCTCCCCCCTTGGCTGCTATCTATTGGTGGAACTTAGCCTAGTTATCAAAATGTCATGACCGTGCAACCACATTACAAAGGTTTATTAACTAAGCATCTTATTATAAAATAAGTATATGTGACAATTAACTAACATGTGTTTTGTGAACTGTAAGTGATCAAGAAGTTCATGTGGTTTGATGTCTAAGCTGTTTGTAAAAATCACGCAACTTACTTCATTCAAAGGTTTTCTTTACCCTACAATATTGGCCACTACAGAGAATACACGAGATACCTAGGTTGACCCTTGGTATATAGTCACACTGGCAAACAGTTGCGACAAACCCTTACAGTTACCGTCCAGCTGCGTCAGGAGGGCACCACCTGTGTGTGTCTTCTTTTATAACACTTTCCCTTGAGAGAAGTTCTCAAGTCTTGCTCTTATATTTTCTTGAGGCAGTTTAAGTGTAAGCCGTATGGGTCACATTACTATTCACATCAAGAATACTACAGTTATGTATAAAGTATTGAACTGGTGCATAGTGTTTATTTGTAGATTTTTTTCTGTGGAATGTTGCGCTGGCGACACTAATCTTTTTTGTGGAAGGTGTGATAAAGTCAAACAAGCATTTAACCTATTAATGTTTATGAATCATTTTAGTACTTTTGTATATGCGTCACTGTAAAAACAGTTTGAGCAATTTCAAGGGTCCCAAAAACACATATTTTTAAAAGCATGTTGTATTTTTATAACGTATGAAGTGTTTTCTTTTACTAGATGTAACACATTGGGTACTTGGGCTCCTGCTCACTCACCGCAGTGCTTACGAACAGCTTGCGGTGCAGTCCGGCTGCTCCTGGGCAAACATGCTCTTACTCAGGGTTTCATTGGGTTCGAAGGGTGGATAGTTCGTGTATGGTCATGACTAAATTTAAAATTTAACGTAATGGCATTATTTTGTTCGGCTCTCCCGCCATTTTACACAGACTTTACACAGTCATCAATCACAATCAGAAACCAAACAAATCATACAAACTTAACATTGGTCGTAAACAAGAGAAGGAAATGAAACAGATTACCACATGGCGAAGCTTAAGAATTCTGAACTGCCATCATGCCTTTCTTTAGGCCACGCCGCACTTTACAGAACTGCTTGTAAGATTTATTCTACCCGTAAATTTCACAAGGTTCGAACAGCACTCGTTACGTTATATTTTGTGCCCGCACCCATGCCATGTCTCCCATCTTCAACTCCATTTGGGGGCAGCCCGTAAAGGGAATGAAAAGCCATAAAGCGTCGAACTATGAGATGCCTAGCCTTCCTCAACAGTCCGGCACCCAGTGATCCCCTCTCTTGCCCTCTGTGACCCCCGTAGCGGCCCTCCCGGCATCGGCATGTCAGACTACCGCTAAAATGTCCTAGAACATTTGAGAACCTTCTAGAACTCGTCCAGCATGCAACTTAATAAAGTTAAACAGAAATCTCCCATTCCAAAAGGCCAAACCATATATATTCAAAAATTAATTTTAATGTCCTGATAGAAATATGAACTTAAAAAAAAATTATATGTATTTATTATTATTGGTCTAGATCTTGGAATAATTTTCTTTACCTCATAATGCAGGACTGTAAGCAGAGAATTTAAATGTTATATCCACACACACTTAGTCATAGGTAATTATTTATCCGGACCTGTTGGCAGTTAGTCTTAATTAATTTACATTACATTGAGAAAAAAATTACAATTATTATTACAAACTGCTCTGAGGGCATTTCAGTGCTCCAGGTAAGATGGCCGTGCAACGATCCAAATTTCTTAGGTCGTGACCCTTAATACAGTACCCTATTATTTGACAATTGTTGACCAGTTACTAGGTCTTGGGGTGTCGGAAAATATTATGTAAACACAAAAAGGAAGAGAAAAATATATAGCCCCTGAGTGCACACTGGTCGCTTCTGAACCCCCAGGAAAATTTGTAAAAACGTAGCTTGACAGATTTTTCTCCTTACTAAAATATAGGTCGCAGGCACTCACTTAACCTGAAAGTATTTCTGCTCCGACACTCCAAGACTTTGGGTATTATTTTTATCCTTAGTTATGCCATACTGTACAATGCAATCCACGCACACCTTCGTAACTAGAATTTTCTCCTTTCCTCTCCTTTCCTCTCCTTTTTCTTTCTTAAACTTAATGTTTAAACAACTGACGTCTACCCCTACTGGGTGGTCAAGTCATGGGTGGGTGGCTTCTATTAGTGGTACCCCAATTGAGAGTCACCAATACGGACACATAAACATAAAAATTATCAAATTGGTATACAATATCAACCCCTTAGTAAAAAAAATTCTTGTCTGTACCCCCTCTTTTTCCCTGATACGATATCATCACATGCTACGTAATCACCCTTAAACACAAGTACTTAACATAAGTAAACCCAAGGCCCAGCTCCCAACATACATTGTGCTACCAAATATACAGTAATGGGTTCGACAGGCAACCATATACAAACATGAACAGCTACTGCAAAGATTTAATGAGCTTCCTTAGGCCCCTTTGGCTCATTAATATGACTCAATTCCCAAGAATTCTGTCCTGCTTCCTTAGTTATAAGATAAGGTCCGTCGTATGGAAGAAAAAGTTTGCCCATTTCATTGTTTGGAAACCCGGCTATGTTCCGACACCCTTAACAAGACTTTATCTCCGACATGGGAAGAGCTGTGTATTGCACCTTGGCGCTTGTTTCGCCTCTCTGCCTCCAACCACAACTTCGCCCTTACTGAATTCAACTTACTCTCAGTCCCAACAGCTGGTTCTGGTGGAAACCCACACTGGCGGCCAAAGGGTCGCGTGCTATGCTTCCCCTAGTTAATTCACTAGGTGAAAATCCTGTGCTGGCATGTACATGAAGGTTTATGAACTCATTTACAAGTGGAATAGTATCCGCCCCACTGGAATGGCGCTCATGGCAATAAGAACGGAGGAGCCTGCCTATCTCACGCATACTGCACCTCTCGACAGGATTCCCCTGTGGGTGATGTATGGATGTATAGACAACATCCACCCCCTTCCAAAGCAACTCCCATTTCAACAGATCAAAGCAACTCCCATTTCAACAATTCTGATGTAAATTGGGTCCCATGATCACATTCCAGGGTCCCTCCCAGTTACGGTTAGGGAACTTAGTGCGCTGACACAGCACACAACATCTCACTGTCTGCCGGACTGTTCTGGCCATATTACTCCAGTAGTAGCTCACCTTTAACAACCAGAACGTCTTTTCACCTAAATGCCCCGTACTCTTATGCACATGATCAATTAGGGCCCTGACCAATGCTTTCTGCACACAGATCCGCCAGTCACCTGATTCCATATCAGCCTTACGAAATAACACACCACCATTAAAACAGTAACAACTGAAGACCTTTCTCACCACCGGATCCACCAGGTTACCATCATGAGCTTCCAATATGCTGATGACGTCACCCCAAACAGTGTCCTGGCGCTGTACCACACCAATATCATGAACTTCAATACTAGTACTAATACTACCGCTTCCACAGTGATTCGTGCCATAACTATACCAGTCCTAGCCTTTTCCTCAACTACAACATCTTCATCCTCCACAACTACCCTGCTTAATAAATCAGCATTCTGATTATTACACGTACTGTATTGAGAGACCATATTCCTGGAGCACCAAACACCATTGGGTCAACCTACTTCCCATTAGCTTGCACAATAACAGGAACGACAAACTGTGATTGTCTGACAAAACAATGATCTTGTGTCCGAACACAATATTCCATAGCTTACTTAGGCCCTACACAGCAGCCAGGCACTCGTGCTCTGCTACCGTATACGCCTTCTCGGCCCCTGATAGCGACCGGCTTAGGAAAGCAAATAGTATCTCATTCCCCTCATCATCTAGCTGGAACAATTTTACACCCAAATCATAACTGGGTGCATCTTTCCCTAGGTAGATATCCTATTGAAGTCGGAGTTGTACACCACACTTTCTGTTGTAAACAGTTTCTTTGCTGCCTGGAAGCTATCTTGGCACTCGGCTATCCACTACGATGACTTTCCATTCTTGAGCAAGTCCAACAAAGGTGCAATCTCACCTGAGAACCGCTCGGCAAACCGACGGTAGAAGTTACATATTCCAAGGAAACTCCTTGGCCCCTTCAAATTTTGCGGAACAGGAAAGTTGTGAATGAGTGAGTCCTATCTTGCTGTGGTCTGGACGAATACCCTGGGAATCTAGCACAAATCCCAGGAAAGTCACCTCTTCTCTTAGAAACATTGATTTGTCTAATTTTGATTTCAATCCAACGGCCCTTAAACGTTCAAACAACCTCCTTAGCTGTTCCAGATGGTTGTCAAAATCCCTGCTGGCAATTAGTAAATCAACAACATAGGAGTGCACAAACGATCTTACCTCCGGCCCTAATGAGGCGTCCACAGTCCGACAGAATTCACCAGTGCTGTTCCGTTGTCCAAAAGGGAGAACACAAAACTGGTAGCTGCGACCTTCATATAAAAATGTAGTGATCTTTCGGTCATCTGGATGGAGTGGGACTTGTCAGAAGCCTTTCACAAAATGTGTGGTGGATATGAACCTGGTACCCTGGAATGTGGAGGACAACTCGTGTGACGGGTGATTGTCTGTCCGGCACAATTCGGGTGTTAATTCCGCGTGCATCCAAACAAACACGCACCGAGCCATCTCTCTTTCGGGCACACACTAGCGGGTTAACTAAAGGGCTGTTTCCCCGCTCAATTATGCCATCAGCCTCCATTTCCCACATCTGCCTATCGACCTCCAAGGGATAGGATAAGTTCTCTGCTTAAACGGGGTGTCGTCCATGGCAGGAATACGTTAGTATGCGCAGTCTTATCTGCAAATACATCCTGGTATTCCCACAACAACTGCCTAACTGTATGTTGCTGTTCCCATGTACCAGCCCGACATCACAGAATCTACCTCCTCCTCCCTGGTGGCATCAATATCATCGTCTGTTGCACGTGTACAAACCCCTGCGAGTACGTACCCGGCTGCCCGTAAATCAACCTTGTCTACAAAGGATATCCATAATGACTCCAGCTGGTTATTATTGGTTTGACTTACCCTCCTTAGCATAGGTAAATAAAGACCCCCACACAGATGGTGCCCCTAGTAAAATTTATTACCATGTCGTACAACTGCATGAAATCAGTACTTAGTATTACTTCTCTTGTCAGCAGTGGAATAATCAAACAGCCTCATAAATTTTCTCCCGTAATCGGATTTCCAGAAAGGTCTGCCTGTTTACCTTTTTACTCCTGCCCTTTGTAGCATCGATTATAGTGGTCTGGGGTACAGGTAGCATCGGAAAGCTAGGGCCTACTTTCTCCCCTGCTCAAATGTTCAAAGTATTGTTGTGAAATTCCAGAAATTTCGGATTCAAACTCACCGAGCAGGGGTAGGTCGCGGCCTTGAAGTATTTCTGCTGGTGTACGTTCTGCCGCCTTGTTGACTAAGCGACGCAGTGTGAATAGCAGCTCTAGCAGCAGTTCATTCCAGGACGAGTGGTTCTTACCTACACAGAGTTGCAGTTCCGTCTTAATATCCTGGTTGCTACGTTCCGTGGGGTTGGCTCTCTGGTGGTAAACTGCTGTGGTATTGTGCACCACACCCCACTTAGTGCATAGGTCTTGCCACACGTGCCCTGTGAAGTTTGTGCCATTGTCTGACAGGTGCACACAGAGGTAACACCAGCAGGGAAAAAACTCTGTTATCATGATTAATGCACTTGCCTTAGGCACGGGAAAAGCTTCCGTCCACCTGGAAAATAAATCAGTTACGACGAGCACAAAACTTTTTCCCTTAGATGTTCGGGGATATTGGCCCATTTGGTCTAATGCTATAGTTTCAAAGGGCTCTGTGGGCAGTCACGGCTGCTGTTGCTGCATTCCGTAAGTGTGGCGACTCTTGAAACAATTGCAGGCGTGGCAACTTCACACAAATTCGCGAGTATCCTGCGACACACCAGGCTAGTGAACGTGGCGGTGGAGATTTCGGCAAGTCTACTTTGCTCCAGGGTGTCCACGTTGTTCGCCGTATAATGTGACTCTTGAGTTGTGTGGGGGCTAAATGAAGAGAGACTGTGTTCAGGGGAAGGTTAAGAAGACCCGTAGGCGCCAATTCCGCAATTTTAGCTCGGCGAAACGAGAGCACGAGAAGTCTTTCTCAAGTCGTGTGGCCGATGACCATGTGGCTGCCTCCCAAGCTGCGTCACTGATGTTGGCGATCTTGAGCTACGTATACTCACACGCACACTTTTAGCCCCTGTTTAGGCCAGGGCCACGCCTCTTTAATGCTGAAATGCATGAAAATTACTGGGTATAGAGTAGTAGTGTAGAGTAGTAAGTCTCGATACAGGAATGAAAAGCCCTATTGATGTTATGAATTCAATAGTAAGTGATGTAATGCAGAGTTCTTACACAACAACGGTAACGACAGCGATAGTACAGAGTTCTTACAACTATGACGATGGTAACGACGGCGATCCGGCCCCTGGACGGAGAACGAATGTTTATATTAGTAACTACTGTTACACTTAAACCTATACAAAGTCCAGAGGCAGCACGAGAGCAGTTCTCCCGCACGTATGCACTGCTCGGTCAGACGAACAAGACCCTGCTTCTGGGAGATGGTGCGCAGAGGGCGCAGCATCTCCCGCCAAAACAAAACTAAATGAGATGAAGTGGTGATGGTGAACAAATGAATACACTAGATGCAATTAATAATTAAAACGTATTACATTATTTAGGACACTAGCAAATTTTAAACAACCCAGTAATAAAATTTAGAAACCTGGAAATGGCTTTAATTGAAGTGAAATTAATTATTGATGCATCTCTGCCTGTACTTCTCTTATTAGCTAACACATGCCTCTAATTACTAATGTGTCTATGATAAAGTGTACTACATTTAAATAGTACTAAAAAGTGTTTCACTGGAAGATTGCCAACTTGGGCAAGTCTGTTATCCCCCAAGGGGTGTGGGCTGTAGGGTCGCACTGCATGTGGCCCGTTCCTAAACCCTGACAAGACTTTGGCGCTTGCGTCGTACTCACTCGCGCACTTCCACTCACTCTAGCTGCTATCTGAGGTGCCTCGGGAGATATAATGATTAGTGTTGCTGCAGATAATTAGTATATTCCCGTCTGTTGTACCTGATACCAGGGTAGTGGGAGATTTGTAGCGGGGCAAACTGTCTGAAAAAGATACGTGGACATCTGGTTCACGTCAACGTGCACTTTTGACTGCTCTGCTATCAGTGCAGACATAAAAATGTCATGTTTAATATGTGATATATATAAATATCACTTTCATTGCAGATGCATAACCGAAATCTTTCATAGTCGTTTTACATATTTATTTAAATTTTAAACTCTACTCTTTTAGCATATCTGTGTCCAATTGTTTTATAATTAATGGCAATAACACATCCATTTTCAAATCCTCACTCCATGAAAAATTTATTACAACAGGGTAACAACTTTACAACGATCATGTGTAGCCACACAATGGTAGATTTATTTATAATTATAAGTTACATTAAACCTTTATTACTGCATTTCTTGTTCGCATATATGGTTACATCACATGTCACGATAGGCTCACTGCTCATCCCAAGCTGAATAACAGCTAGGGAGGACATTGTGAACACAATTTGATTTACCTTCAACATTGCCGGTAGAGATGTACTGTGTACCAGCCAGAAAACAAGGTTATAGGAATAATGACCGGATATTGGGAAGAAAGTATATGTCAAGTATTGCTCAGCTAGGTGAGTAACTATGTTACCTGTGACGATCACAAACAATTCTGGTTAAAGACTGAGGATAACAGACTATTAAAGAGGCGTAGGAATCATATTGTCAGTCATTATGCTTCCGGAGCCAAACCAAACAGGAGCAAAAGGAATGCAGGATCGTGAAGATAGTGTTGGGGTGGAGACTAACTAGTGTACATGAAATAATGATAACTTGGTACAGAGGGTTGTGATAGGTTTCAGAGGGGAGGAAATAACATTAAACATGTAATAACGTAGATGGAGGTGAGGACGAGGAGTTTAAATGGTTTGGGGAGATTGAAGCCAAGGACTCGTTAGATGCCACGTAGCAGGGCAGGTAGGATTTAACCTAGAAAAGCATTATATTTTTGTAAAAAGGGCTGAAAAGGTTTAAACTGTAGTTAAATGTGTAAGCATATATGATAGAAAGGGGATATTAAAAATGTTGGTGTAAAGAACAGTACAGCAATAAGGCAGTTATTAATAAGAAAGCTGATTATACTAGTTAATAAACTGAGATAACTAAAGACATGGGTATTGGTGACAGTGTGGTGATAATATGACAAAAGGTCCTAGAGTAAGTTTCATTATTTCAGTGCAGTGAAAAATAAGAATCTAAAGACAATTGACGGGGAAGAGTGTGGTATACCTGATGGGTCAAGGTTGGTATGAGTGGACGACATGATGTGGGTTGTAGGCAGGAGGCATGGTGGGAGGAGTAGGAGGTAGAAATAAAATGTTACTTTGATGAACAAAGAATATAGAAATGTGTGTGACATGTGTAGAATGAATAAAAGTGTATTAAAGGGAAATACAGCAAGTTAATTATTTACAGTTATACAGTGTCTCCTTCCTTTTTTGCCTTAGTCTTAACGACGAGCATTCAGCCATAACATTACCTTATTTCCCTGTCTAGGATCAGGTTGAATGTTCATGAAGATCAGATACGATACATACGGCACATTCTTTTACTACCGAAGAGCACTGGCCAGTGATGTAAGCTATAGTCTGCTGACAGCCACTGATGGACACTGAAAATTTGTTTTGGCTGACGCAAAGTGCAAGGCTACATTGACTATTGATAACCACCGAGTTTACTGGAGCTCCGGAGGATACGTACTACCAGTAAAAACAGACGTTTGCGTGAGATTCAATTAATCTGTTCCTTAATAAATGTTTATAACAATTCAATTCATGTTGCTATGTCGCAGAATATTTACTTGGGAGTAGAAATATGTACATAGTCAAAATTTATTTGAATGGTTTACATTAATATTTTTTCCGTTAAACGTAATCAAAATTTTTGGGAAACTAACAAAATAATTGGTCTCGTCTTTCACCTGTTTGGAAACTAAAAATTAAGTGTGGTGAGTAATACTGCTTAAACAGAGATTATCTTCAGTAACCATGTATAGGCCTACTGAAAAATTGCTAGATTCTGGAATAAATTCCTTCCATGTGTTTGGGCTAAGACTCTTTAAGTTGTCGGTTTTAAGGCCCTGCACCTTTGTTACTACTCTTTCTACCGCAATTATTATTTTTTTTAAGACAAACCAGAGCAGATGCAAGAAATCAATTTTTTACAATGTTGATTAATTTTTGCAAGATATTACCGGTAAGTACTGTGGTTTCAGCTAACTATGTAGTTAACAAAACTTTTGTTAGTTGCCTGTTTAGTCGAAACCATGTAATTTCTTGTGTCGAATAAATTAGTTATAACGTAACTATCATTATAAAAAAACTGCCAAACATATTGGTGATATCTGAAGGTAGCATGGCTTCCGTTCTGACAAGCATTGTTTGTGACGATAATATTTTCTTCAATACCATTTTTTGCAGGTTTTAATAGGTATTTAAAAGCATTGATGCATGCTCTTATATGTAATTAGGTCATAGCAGACATCACTGCCAATTGTTACGAAAGTATTAAATCTCTGACGAAGACTAAATTATTACTGATTACTGGTATGATTGCATTCGTGCTGACGAACACTGACAGATCCTAAGCCTGTCAGACTAGAGCACACTATAGCAAGTAAAGAGGACGGGAAGAAGAGTGGAAGGGAACTATTGGATGACAGTCCCCTCCCAGCAGCGAGGCAATCTGGCCCACAGTGTGCTTTGTCTGAGAAGGTTGGGTGGCCGTGTGGGGTCACAAACCGGCCAGCTTATTCGTGAAATACACGCAATGCTAGAATACACTTTCCTCAAAATTTTCAGCTGAAACCTAGTGAATATTTTATACACATAGAAAGATAAAAGATTGTTTCATGTTCCTTAACAATTTTTAAGTAAAAATAATTAAAACTATGTGTGTGGTATGCCTGAGGAAAGCTGCTGACTGTATTTGCCATTTATTTTGTTATAACCTACAAAGTTGAGAGAGACCTAAGCTGTTTCTGGCTGTGTGCAGGACCTTAATCTCTCTTATGTATAAATGACGCTGCCCTTAGATAAATTGTGTCTTTAAACAAATGTTATTGTTGGACCTCTGTAGCATACTTTGGGCAGCATCAAGGCAGACACCTTAAGGCTCATATTTGACATTTTAGCAGCACTTATTACTAAGGTTATCTTTGTAAGAAGTCCTTGAGGTAACTAGGTTTCTTGGTCAATTCTTCTTGGCTGAGTGATTCGATAGCACATGAAAGTAATTACCTGGAACTCTTCAGTTATTACTATACAACTAAGTAAACAAATGAAAAAGCAATATGGTGAGAAAAATAATTAAATGTATATATTTTTTGTTAAGCGTTCACGAGCATGAAAATTGTTTGAAATAATTATTTTAAAAATTTTGTAATAATTATATTTTAAAAGTGAGTTAAACACGTCTGTGGTATGATATTTGGAGGATGGTTGCGTTGGCATTGATGTAGTAGTAGTAGTTGTTCTTCTGTATATTATGAACAGCAGCTAAAATATTTAAATTGTTTAATGGAATTAGTACATAAAGTGGTAATTTTCAGGAAATGAAATCTATATTTACATTTTGCATACATTACAATATTTTAGAGATGACGTAGTTAGTGGCGGTGGATGAACAATGTACGTCAGCTTTCAGTGGTCAGCGTGGCAATGTTATTGTTTGGTGGAAGGATACATAGTTGGTGTGAAAACAGATCCAAGCTAGTAGCAGGGCTTCCAGAAAGTGTCAAGTTACTGTATGGCGGATATATCCTCAGTCATACAGTCAGCTCATGTCCACAGTCTTTGAACCTCTACTGACCTTTCTCAACATCACTGAAGACCTCTTCCACTTCACCATCTATTTCATTACCTTGAGTTTGTTTATAGTTGTAGTGTGTTTTGTTTCTTGGCGCTGGTGATCCTTGATAACTTCAAGTGGTTTGTGTCCCTTCCCTTCGTTCTTCCTTGTTTGTTTTGAAAACAGGAGTGTGGACTTCTGCTGCAAACCAACTTAACAGGTTTCCAAACATCTTCGTCCCAGTGCCCAATATTGTCACCCTTCTCAAAAGACAGATTTCTTGATTGAGCACATTTGTCACAGAATGGTTTATTCTTAATGCCTTTCACTGAAATTGTACACGACTGTTGGTTTGAACAATGTGTCAAGTGTCAGGAACTGTGTTCTTTTACTGAACAGATGCTGGGCTGGGTTCCAACATTTTGTCACGAGGCGGCGTTTCTAGGCTACCAATGTGATGTAAGAGCTTGTTTGGGATGCTAATATTGAGGGAAAAGGAACTGTAGCTGCCTCCATGAGAAAATTATCGCCCTTCCTCAGGCTAGTTAGGTGGTATGAGCATGCCGTAAGCTGGTATAACGACTACTTTGCCCTAGCAGTCGAAACACGCGGCAAGGCTTAACTTCGGAGGTTAGTGGGGCCACGAACGAGATATCCTGGAAAGACGACGAGTTGGACTAAGGGCAGTGTTTAAAATGCAGTTGGTGCCATAGAACATTGCGCGTAAGCCCCTCGTCTCACACTGCTGCAAAATACTCTAGGAACAGTCATTAACCTTAGCCTTGGAAACGAGATCATCAAAACATAAACCTATGTCACCCATAGTAAGTTAACTTATAGTTCTATACACAGCATTCAGCAAGCTTTAATGGTACATTCTCTAAGCTTAAGGGAGAATATATATATCATAAGGTCATTTGAAACTTGATTATAGAGCTCTCTGTTATTATAACTTTGCATGTGTATTAAGGTTACAAATATTCTACAAGCTGTCCAATTTATAATCTCTCTGCAACATTAACTAAATTATTAAGAAATTTTCATCTTAAACATTATCATTGACCACTCTAAGCTGGACCTTTGCTGTTTAACTGTCTTGCTAATTTTAACTGAAACTTTATTCCTTGTATTTCCCAAGTTGAGTACAGTCAGATTAAGATAATCAGCTTGTTCTGTTTACATTTTAATTGCAAGAAATCAATATTATGTCCGAGGACTGGTACTTTTCTGTCAAGGTGCGGTACAAATTTTAATCGCCACACGAGAACCAGTTGTACATTTTATGCAAGATCATAATCAGTTAAGTTGAAACTACGGCCAGCCTCTATCAGCGTCCTTGAGGCTCTATCAATGAATCTCCCTATAGATGTGTCAGTTTATAAATTAAACAAGCCTCGCACATGCATTTCACGGGATACTGCAGAGGTTGTTTCCATAGCATCCTCGTCCTGGCTATACAGCCCTCTCGTGGCTTGTAGCAACACATGTCCAAAATTAATACTAATAGGAACCCTTTAATAACCTAGAAAAATATATTTATATACGTGTTCCGACACCTGTCATTAACTAATTTGGCTAAACAAAATTCATTTCACTTAGGTACTTGTTCTGAAACAACTGGAGACTTCTACTATTAACAAAAAACTAAGATAAAGTCACTACACATCACGGACAAGCACGTCCACTGATGTCTCACCTGAAGCTCCCCATCTGCAACAACTCGGACTGACCCCGTGGCCCATGCTCATGGCACCTATATCTTGTGGCCGCGCCCTGGTAATCCCTCACATCTGTCGGTATCTCGTGATTCCCTCTCATCGCGTGCCGCATGCCATATTGGTTCTACAATTACAGGTGTCTGAAGTTTGCTCGGCAAAACGTTATACAGGATATATAGTCAGAGCTTACATTTAATCCTTACGAACTTCCGTTTTCCATCCCTAACTGTAGCAATGCCTTCAAACATTTGCTATCACTTAACAGAGAGTTAAGACGTAGCCTCACAATTGTGATGTTTAGTTCGAGCTGACACACTTTGCTCTTCTTTATCATATTCTTGCATATTTTTACCACCTGCTCAGCCAAGCCATTGCTCTGTGAATAATATGGACTGGAAGTTTGCGTCTTAAAACAGTACTTTTCGCTGAACTTCATTAGTTGTATAGATTTAAAAGGCATGCTATCAGCAGTTACAGAACGTGGTATGCCATGAGTATCAAATATATATTTTAGTGCCTTCACTAGGTTTGCTGTATCTTTAGACTGCAACGGCACTAACTCAATCTGTTTTGAGTGGTAGTTGTACAGGACCAGATAAGAATGAGATTCTTATTCTGGAATGTCACATGCAGTCATGTGGAATGGCAAAGTTTGTGGTTCCAATAAGATATTGGCTATTTGGGGTTCCAAAGCACTGAATCATTCACACAAGCTATGTTTTCCTGGTGGCTCAAACATTTGACTTCCCGCAACTAGTGCTGGAGCATCCACGGGTTGAACTTGTCATTCATTGCATTTTCTCGCTCTGTCCAACACGTCAAGAAGTATTATGTCATATGTTGGCTTGTCTTCAGAAAAATAAGTAGCTCATCTATGTGAACATACACCCTCTTTGTTTCCAAATGTTTCAATGCTGTACTTCTGAAACTCCTCTGTCAAGATGTTTATGTCAAATTGCATTGCATTTGGGTGAATTGAAAATAATGAATGTTGCCAAATACAATGTACAGACAAATACTCACACCTTATAAAAATGTATCCATTAGGTGATCAGATCACTTATCTATCCCCTAAAAATCAATATGAAAGGGAAGAAAGATAAAAATAGTTTTAACTATAACAGTGTTCCAATTTATATTTACTACTTAGTTATTCAGTATGTTTAGGATGTAAAGCTGTCAGCCTTTCATGTTAAGCAGTCTTTGCTACGAATTAAAAGTAAAACTAAATGTGTCAATATCGTCAGTTTTGAAAAACTGTATAACGTAACTTAATAGTTTAGCTAAACAAAAGTATTAATTAGGAACACAATCTTTATTAATAATCAGTTTACATGATGATTTAAGATAAATTGATGCACATGGTTAAATTATCATTGGCTCCAATATAAAACCATTGAATTTTATGTTGCCAAAATAGCCACATTGCCTGGGCAGAAGTGGTCATATTATTAAAGTGTTTCTCATAATTAATAATTACGGGCATGTTAAAAGTTGAGACATCTGAAGAACTGGTGTCTCGTGGAATTGGTTCATGTTAGGTGATGCTTTCAGTTTCATCCATCCCAAACTCCCTTTTTGGATTCCAGTTAGAGAAATTTTTCTTCCTTGTTCACATGGAACAAATGCCATTTTGCTTTGTTTTGATTATAATAGTAAATATTTATTTGTTACGAAAATGTGATACTCGTAAGTAAAATAACTCAAGCTACTTTCTGAACAAAAGTGTTTTGGCTTATTTATTTAGTGTTTACATAGAATAATTTTAACTGTTTGGGTATTCTTGAATTACGGACTGCACAATAATTTTAACAAGCTTATTATGGGCATAGTTTGAAGACAGTGTTTAAGTTTAGTTGTTCTAAGAAGCAGTAGTGTAAAATGTGTCGACAGCGAGGTAATTACAAGGAACGAGTGGTTCAGTCCGGCTGTGGTGTGTAGTATGAAATAAGCTCAGCCTTGGCTAAAGGTATTTTTAAAACTTAAGGAAAAATTGAAATCATGATGGCCGGACAGAGAATCAAACACTGTCTGTTATGAACGGGGGCAGCATGAAGGGAGAGGGAGGACAGAATACTTGGAAACATGCTCCATTTGCTTTTCGCCTCCCTCTCCCGTGTGTTGAATCATTCAGTGCTCGACTGTGCTTAATAGTGTAGAGACACAATAGATTCCTTTACATGTAAATTTCAAGCAAATATGGCATCAGATGTACCCTCTCCACTTAACCCAAGCTTTATTACATTTTAAGGCCTCGGATTTATACTCAGGCTGGTTTGCAAGTGTTATTTTATAAGTTCTGAATAGGGTGAATTTCTTAAATGCTAAATAGATTTGTTGAAAATTGTTTTGGCTATGTAGCCTAATTTTTTCTAAGTTAATTTTTAACGAACATTATAAAAATGTTTGTTTTTGAAAATAAGGCAGTATAAAATCATGTATCTAAATGATACCGACAAACTTAAACAGGTGTTGCCTGAGGTGAAAATAGAATGTTTGATGTAAGGAACCTGTGCTGCAGATGCTTCCAAAGTTTGAGAAAATGTGAAAAATTTTTGTAATATTTTGGAAACTACTTGCTTGACAGAAACAAATTTCTGGTTAGAAAATAGTTTTACTGAAAGTATAATAACGTGAAGGATTTGTGTATTTAACACACCTCATTGACGTTGAAAAGGGTTGGCACAACCCATATTTCTTTGAAAAATATATGTGACAGTAAAAAGTTGCTATTTTTGAGCAAACACAATTAAATGGTGGGGAATTTAGAAAAGTAAATGTCTCTTGCAAAAACTAACGCTCATCCTTTTTGGGCAATCATTAAGGGCCGGTCTTACCATTCTCTGAGTTAACCTGCAGGTAACTACCCTGAAGTTAAACTTACCTGGCACTTTATCTAAAGTCTCGTCTTACCAAATGATTTATACCTCTGTGTAACTACCCAAAGGTTAGCTAGAAATGTAGTTAGGTTGCACAGACTGTGTGGTTGTGTCGTGGCTGCTGATTGGTCTGTTGGATCTGTGAATATTTATTTTCTGTATATTACATGTACGACCGACGGCCACATAGAAATAATAAATAAAAACACCTTGGTGCTAAGTTTAATATTTGAGGTTAGGCTTACAAGTATTTACTTTCGCATATTACGAGTGTTTTGTGATTAGTGTTAAAACTTAAATGTTATTTCGAAATAATAGCAAAATAACTTAAATATTAACGTACCTATTAAATAGCGAAACTGTTTCGCTATTACCTGTTTCAGTAACTGTCGAGAACATTGCAAAATACAGTTTCCTTGTTTATAATAATAATATTGTTAAGGGGTTATCTGTCGGTTGCACTTATACAATGATGTAACAATCAACTAACGAGGCGGGTCACTGTGACCGGTACCTCCAACCACTTGATAAGAGGGGGAAAAATAATAATAGAACTGGTGAAAAGTGTGACACCAAGCGTAGTAAATGTTTAATAATTACTAAATAAAATATGTAAGTGTCATTGTA
>PNEQ01083074.1:0-12362 GCA_003012365.1 Medauroidea extradentata | reverse complement strand
CGCGAACAACACCTCAATATCGCTACTGGTTAGATAGATATCGTAGGTTGATGGAAAACATATTTTATGCTTTTTCACACTTTTGGGTGTCGAATTTCGAAATATTTTAAATTTACGTCTTAGACATTTGTATAAGTATCCAACTGAAGTGTAAATCACATCGCTAGCCCGTTCAGTCGAATCCAAATCGATCATTCACAAAAAAAAAAAACACATATCACCCCTGCACAGTATTGAGAAATCGAATTTCGAAAAATCTGAAAACCGTTTTGCGATAATTTCTGTAATCTTCATTCTTAAGTAAAAATTAATTGTATATCTCGACGGGTTCGATAGATATCGAGGATTTATCTAAAACACGTTCAAGGTCTTTTCAACACTTAAGAGAGTAAATTTCGAAAAACCCTTCAATCACGTTTTAGAATACTTTATTGGTATCTCGTGGACGTAAAAAATACTACATTAGCCTGCTGGGTTCAAGATATATCGACGATTAATTGAAAACGATTTTCACCACTTTTCACCCCGTTTTACGTCCTTAGGTGGCGAATTTCGGAAATTCCTGAAATTACTTTTTAGGTATTTGAGTAAGCATCAATCCTAAACAAAAATTACGTCTCTACATAAAAAACTATGGGATCGATATATATCGAATGTGAGTCGAAAACTCATATTACCCCTTTTTTAACCAGTTTAGGGCTGAATTCGGACAATATATTTTAAATGGTACTTGGGAGATATACAAAAGCACTAATTTAAAGCAAAGAGCACTTCAATATCTCGATTGATTCGATAGATATGGAATGATAATCGAAAACACATTTCACCTATTTTCATCCCTTTAAATGAAGAATTTCGAAACGTCTTTGAGTCCTGTCATATACATTTGTAAAAGTAACCAATTAAAGTTAAAATCACGACGGTAGCCAATTGTGTTTCAAAGATATAGACGATTCATTAAAAACACATTTTGCCCCTTTTTACTGCCTGGGGGTCGAATTAAAAAAAACCTAAAACTGCTTTTTGGGTATTTACATAAGCAATATTTTGAAGTGAATATTAACTCTCTATCCCGAAGGGTTCGATAGATATCGATAGTTGATTGGAAACACATTTAAGGTCTTTTCAGCCTCTTAAAAGTTGAACTTCGAAAAATCCTTAAATTGGCTAATATGCATTTTTACGAGTGTCCTATTAAAGTAAAAATCACGATGATTGGCCGTCGGGTTCGAGATCTATCAACGTTTCTTCGGAAACACATTTCACTTCTTTTCACCCCCTTAGAGGTCGAATTTCGAAAAATCCCGTCTTAGTGCTCGCCTACGACCTGAGGGGAACCCCCACAAAAAATTTCACTATTCTAGGTCCAGTGGTTTGGGCTGCAGTTTGATATGTCAGTCAGTCAGTCAATCAGTCAGCTTTCATTTTTATATATACAGATTCCAGCAGTATTATAGTTTTGACAAGTTGAAGAATTTGTCAATTTACAATTATAACTATCCAGTCTATAGTAGCCTATCTGTGTGTAATATATCAGAAAAGTACTGATTAGTTTTTTTCCTCTTCGTTCATGGAGTGTACTACTGGGACCTTATACTACGTAATTATTATGTAAGTTAAGTACTAAAAATGTTTCCATGAATAAATTGGGCTTTGGAAAAATATGAAAATCTGTGTTCGTAAGTATGCTTTACAGAGATTATTTTGTGCTGCTGTCCTTAACTGTGCTGGGATAGTCTGGTGCCATTTTGCTGAGAATTATTGGCAATAGTCTTTATGTATGTCAAAAAAGAACGAGAGTCGTGTTTGACATTTTTATTAGTTCTTATTTTATTTTAGAGTGAATTCAACAAAGTATATACTGTATGTAACTTGTATGGTGAAGTAGGGGAGAGAATAAACACAGAGTTAAACATGACACATTTACATATTATTTTGTACACAATATTATACCAAGTGTCCAGCAAATAAGTTCATAAATTGTTTTGAGTTTATTGTAGTAACTAGAATGCTGGTACAGTAGAGCCTCGATTTAACAAACTCGGGAATAACGAAAACAGTGATTTAATGAAAGGATTTTTAGGAACCTTCAAAAATAATAAAAAAAAAAAGTAATTAAATAACTAACTGACTTCGATCAAATTGAATGTTTATTGTAAGTTAAGTCCTTTAAAAATACTATCACCGACCGCCGTATATACTTAATTCTCCGTAGAAAAGCTTAAACCATCCATCGAGAAACAAAAAGAAATTCGTTGAAAAATCTGGCCGCGGGAGTGATTTTGAGATACGCACGCGTGGGCGCGGCCGAGTGAGCAACGCTGTGTTGCATAACAAGTGTGCGCCTAGATCCTCATCCGAGCGACAGGCAAGTGAACGAGCGTCTAGATGCCCAGTCTCCACAGCGCGGCGGTGGACAGCACAGGCACTAATTCACAGGTAGTGCTTCGCGTCTCCGTTACAATGCACTGCAGTACCGTGTGCTCTACTGATTAATTCTATTACCAACAGAATGCAGTGGTGTGCAGCGTGATTTTTTACACTCGCGCCCTGTGATAAAACAAGCAAGTTTATAAAAAAATACGTAATATTATTTATTCAGACTTTTTACAACAAATTTTGTACCGTAAATGTAAATAATTTGCTTCTCCAATGCTAAAAAACGCTTAGAGTATAAAGCATTTTTAGCAAGCAGGCCAGCACGAGTTTGTTTCACGAGCGTGGCTGCATACAAGCTACAATGACCACCGCCACGCATATTTAGTTACCATTTTGCAGTTGTCTCGCAAACTTTTAATTCCGTTTTCATTAAAAAAAATTTTTACTATTTTTTATGGAATTTTCCTTAATTTTGTTGTTGGAGCGGGCCGGAGAGAGACGGAAATATTGACGGCTCGGCGGTGTTAGTCATCACTTCTCATATGTTGATGGTGTGCGCAAGGACGGCCTAACTCACCATGCACATGCTCGCCGAGCGTTCCACTGGAAGTTATTTTGCAGTTTTTTCTTTTCACGGCTGTGGCTTACCTATTGCGGTTAATGCGTTTTGTTATTGGTGTGAGCCAATATACTTTTTTAAAATTACCTTTAATTCCAACGAAACATGCCCGAGAATTTACCCTTTTTTTGGGGGGGGGGGGGTGAAGTCGGATTTAACGAAACATCTATTTACAGTAAACATTTTCGGGTCCCATTGCATTTCGTTAAATCGGGATTCTACTGTAGATATTACAGTACATAAATGTTGTTAAAGGAATGTAGTATTTAAATTAACATCTTTATACATCAATTAAAGTACATAAATAATTGTGGTAGATAATAAAATATATTCCATTTTAAATAATTTGAGTAAATTTTATTTACTAATTATTTATATGTTTGTTTTGGCGCACACATGCCCTCGGACAGCACAAGGTCTTGTGGTAGCAGTACACGGTGGAAAGGGGAGGATGTCGACCAGGGCCTTAATTAAAGAACCAGGAATGATTTTCCAAAACTGTGTAAAACCAAAACTAGCATGGCTGGAGCCGGGGATCTAACCCGGGTTCTCTGGAATGTGAGACAAGTGTTCAACCACAGTTCTTTGAGCACTTACTGTTGTGTTTATATAGTGCATTGTCTTGTCACAGTTAGACACATATTTTACTGTATATATATAAATAATGGAACAATATTCGCATCTTAATTTTAGAACCAGGAATGTGGTCTGACATTTCAAACAAAAATATACAATAAATAATAATAAAGAGCATTCAAAACTGTTGAAATTTTTCGGAAGTTATCAGAGTACATATAACTAGGAAAATATAAAGCCCCGTACACACTTTCCATAATTCAGGGGCCCATAGCATTCTGTACCTAATTTCGTAAATAGAGCCCGTCCTATATTTCATCGTAGTGTATCTTCACGCGCAATCGCAATGCACAGTTTGTCACAGTGCATGCGAAGTACGCAAGCAGGGTTACCAATGTAACTTGAATAGAAATAAAATTATTCTTTCCTGGTAAATTATGGCTGCCGAAGTTATCAAAACCTAAATAATATAAGATAGTGTAACTTATTTGGGAGTCACTTACGTGTCTTGTTTGTGAAATGGTTTTCAGGAATTCTACAGTTATACTTTATGGATTATTGCAACCAACATCACAAACCTACTTTTCTTCTTAATGTACCGAAAGTTGTGGGTAAACAGTGATAGTGTGTACTGGGCTAAACACCCATTCAGTAGTTGGCTAAGATAGTTTTTTACGAAAGTAATGTTTGAGGTACAACACATAGTTTTAGAACAATTTGTGCTGAACAGGAATCATTGGCAAGAAGCACGTTGGCCCCAGCAGTGTCTATCCCTTTGACTTCGCAGAAACAGAAGAGAATAATTCAATCCTGCAGGTTGGCAGGAACATTACAAAAATCAAGTTGCTTGTCAGAGAATTTCTTTCACAAAATAAATCACAGTAAGTAAGTAATGCTCAGTTAGTTGTATATTTTGATTATTTACTGAAGTGTAAACACTTTTTAGAATGATGTAGGTTCATTGTGTTTACTGGTCACATTTCAGTGTTTATTTTAAAATATTCAGTAAACTTTATATTATCCACTTTGCAAAGTAACCACAGCATCTTAAGCAATTAATTTTTAAAATAATCAGATAAATCTCCATTGTACAAGGTCTTATATTTAGAGAACCACAGTTTTGTGACGTCCTCTTTTAAGATATCCTCATTTTTATGTGATGGCCCATTTTTACGACTATTAAGTTCAGCAAGAGAGTGATTTTGTTACCTGTTGCACAAAATTGTGTTTTGGATTATCCACAATTTTCGCCTATCTGCAGCTTCACCCCTGTTGATTGGTACAGATAATTGGTAGTTTACTGAAGAAGGAGGTACAACATTGACTGGAAGTTCTAAATTTTAAGTTGCCATGACTAGTACATATCTACTTCACCAGTGGCCTGCCACTATAAAGTGAAACAGTAGCCATCTCCTATCGCCTGCCCTGAGATATATCTGAATGCTACTGTCCTGGCTGGCACATAACACTAGGGTGGCATATCCACACTTCATCAACCCTCTTGCATTAGACCTATGTGCTAACTGCACTGTCCGACCATGCTGCAAGCACCAGATTAGTGACAGTTTAATATTATAAACTTTTAATTTGCATTTCATTCCAGTACAGTAGAAGTTTGTTACTTGTAGATTCATGGGTCAGTGTATGTTCCTCAGCTTAGTAGACTGGTCACACGTAGAACACCGCAGAACAGAACCGCTAGCCTGAACGGGTCTTCCTACCCATTCGTGTTCAGTGCTGGGAGTCAGCTTGGGAGGTGATGAGGCTGTAGCCTGGGATTAGGGTAGTCCCTGTCTGGAAGTAGTATGCTGTCTCTCTCTCCTCTCCTGTGTCGGGTGTGCCGCTGTCGTACCTTCTGCTCGAGTGGCCATCGAGCAGATTGGATGGCAGTGGAGAGCGGGGTTGGGTTCTCAGCCGGGAGGGGGGAAGAGTCGGCTAGTCAAGCGTAGATGGCTGGTTCATTTCTGTGTTGGCTCTGGTTAGGGTCGTGTGCCGCAAAAGGCGGGTGCATTATGCCCTGTGAAAGAAAACTGCCTTGTTTTGCTTGTCGACTTCAACTTTGTGGAGTGGCAGCTGAACGACTTCAGAGCGACAAATTCTCTGGTTGAGAGTTCCTTGCTGAGCGCAGGAAAATCCCGAGCGTCGCTTTCATGAGTTTAGAAAGCGAGCCCCTGCCTAGAATTGACGATGGAGAGTAGGACTCAAGGTATGTTGCTGTGACCCCCACTTTAGTTTGCCCCTTTCGATTGGAGCTTTCATTCCTCTATGAAATTCTGGGATGAAGATTCTCATTAGATAGAGGTGTTTACTCGCCTTTTCGCTATTTTATTAGCAACTGTGCGAAGATTCTAAAACTTTAATCTTGTGAAGTCGTGATTTAAGGGATAATTTCCGAGCAGGAGGCTCTTCAAACTGGAGTGTTGCGGAGTTAAGTGTATGGTGAAAGAGTGCTCAGGTTTTACAATATAATGGGTCAAGAAAGAGCAATGTTGATTTTGATTGAGTTTAACTCACGAAAATGAATTGTATCAGGAGGATTCTTAAGTTAGTTTGTTTTGATGTGTGGCAAGGTCGAGTAAAATATTGGTTATTGTAACAAAAGATGTATGAGAGTATTGAATGTGTATAAATTCCATCTTGCTCAGAATTCTCGTTTTCTCATTATTCAACCTAAGTCACAAGACCTATAAAGATAGATTGCCGATGAAATAACTCCATACAGAGGAGGTTTGTATTTGAGAATTGATAAATTGTGTCTAATGTTAATTGAAGATTGGTTCAAGCCTATAACGTAATTCATAATTCTCTCTCTCTACATCAGCATTGTAATGGCTTTTTAAAAAATACAAAATTTCTGTTGCATTTTATGGTTATTCACTCATGTTGCTCAGATATCTTCCATGCACCTAAATACAATTTTGGTGATAAAATAAAATAATAGTAGCCTAACTGTGTGGGTGTATGCGCGTGCATGTGTGTGCAAGTGTGTATTTAAGTGTGTGTGAATGTGTGCGTACGTGTATATTTAAATGTATTTATGGCATAACCTTGACTGTTTCCTGTAACAAACGAAGTTCCATAATTTTTGTTAAGGGCTAATCAAAGGCAATAAATACCAAAAACGTTATACAAATGTGCATTAAATAATTTTAATTCCTAAAAATCTACTTATTTGCATCTACGTAGCTTTCTGAAAGTTATTTATTACAATTTTATGTGTGTAGTCTATGCATGCATTTTTGTGAACTATACGAATTGTTTACAAAAATAGAAATGTAAAAGTATGAAATTTTAAATGATCCTAGAAGTAAAACTATAAAAATTCTCCTATAAAATAACTAAGACTTATTACTTTTCCATACAGTGTATAGTCAATGTTTGCTGTGTAGACTCAAGATGATTAGAAGATAATTTTGATGTATAAGTGTTGTAATTTGTTAGGAGTTGAGGATTAGGATATCACCAGTAGCAATTCAGCTCAGGTATTATTGTATGAATGTTTTTGGACTGTTATATATGTGCAGGAAGCCAGCGTGTTGGTCCTGTCTGTAATTGAATTATTTTAAGCATGACCCCTCATTACTTTTTGAAACACAATTTATTTTTCAGCTTAATAGAGAACAGATGTCGTAAATCAGTTTCATAGTGATGTTGGGAATAGCTTTTCTGTGTGTGTAATTTGTTTTTTTCCACAAAAAAAAACAGTGGTTTTGGCTGATTATGTAATTTTAAAAATTTTGTTAATAGCTAATTACTTGAGCTCATACAATTTTTAGTAAAAAAAATTAAGCTACATGATAAAAACTGTTAAACCATTTTATATCTGCTATCTTTTAGGTTAAAATGGAGGATCATGTCTTAATGATTACATACGTACAGTGTACAATTGTCATGATATTGTAAACAGAGTAAAATTATTGTAGTAACTTAGCTGTTGAGAGAATGTTTAAGCATTTTAGAATTAGTGATGTGATAAATTACAAGTTTAATGGAGTTCACTTCATATAAATGAAAATATAGTGCTATGTACAAAGTCTTTTAACATGTGACTGCATAAATATTTCTATGATATGTACTTTGCTAATAATTTCTGTAGTAGCGCCATTCACCCAGTGTTGCTATGTATGTCAGGCCGTTCTTCTTGTACGTGGGGTTCCATGACCCGCACCGCTGCGGCCACACCAACCCAGAGTACGGCAGCTTCTGTGAGAAGTTTGGCAACGGGGAGCCTGGTATGGGTCACATCCCAGACTGGGTGCCCATCTACTACGAGGCCATGCAGGTGCAGCTGCCGTACTTCATCCAGGACACTGTCGCGGCAAGGAACGACGTTGCAGCGCAGTACACCACCATATCCAGGCTCGACCAAGGTCTGTTCTTCTTGTCCCCCTGTCACAGACAGTTTCAGCGAGTCATCTTCACTTAATGTACAGCTGCAATCAGAGAATGTCGAGAGGGAACATGTGCTGCCATCTTGGCTTCATTTAAATTTTGCTGTAACTTTTGTTACATTTGGCCTTTTTAGGACGTAGAAAGAATGTGACTATGTTAATTTTTTAAACGTAATGTTCATTGAATCCTTTTATTGTTTTGGCTTGTAGGGTTAGGGTAGTTGAACTTTAAACTCATAGTAGAACCCTATTTTTACAAGTACTGGATTTTACGAGGCAGCGATTTTACGAGGTTATTCATTATACAGTATTTAAACTTTCAGCCAAGTCACATTATGTGCTGCATCATTGCTTGATGTATAAAAATAAATCGTAAAACAACAGTTACAGCAGAGATTAAACAATTCCAAGCCATGCTACCACGTGTAAACCACATTGTCCAATCAACTGGAACCTGTGTGTTATAAACATATATTCTTCACCAAGGCACTAACTTTTACCCCTGTGTGCCCGAAATAAAATAAAACATAATTAATTTTTTGTTTGTCATTAGTTTTGGTATTCCACTTCTAGCAAGGAGTTAAGATACATATCTACTTTTTCAGAACTTGCCCCAGCTATTCAGTGTTTACATTGAATCAATTGGTGTCTCAAGGCACTTAAGAAAATGTAGTAGGTATAATTATACTTAATAGTATTGGTCATGTGACTGGATCTACTCAGTCGGATGCTTGCCGAGCGGACATAAATCCGAAGAGTAATATCTTGGCAGTCTTTCCAAAAAAAAAATTTACAAAATCTGCAGAAGCGATAATTTCAGTTGCCGATCTGGCAGACCTGTGTTATTAGACCAGGGGCCTATTCCACCTACAGACAATTTTTGCAACTTTTCACTATTCACTTTGCACTTTGCATAAAACTGAAAAGTGCAAAGGAAATGTGTTCCACCAAAAATTACAACCACTTTGCATTCTTCCAGCCAGTCTGCGAAGTCTTTGCAGTACGTATTTTATATACTCATTGTTTATGTTACTCATTTCAAGTTTATTGGTTACAAAGTGTATGATGAGTGAAAAACAAGTTGTGTTTAAAAATTAGCAAAATAGAACTTATAAAAGAAAAAGATGTTTTATTTAGAAGTTTCTCACGCACATACAGAAACAAAAGGAGAAGGTTGGACGGAAATTCATGCATTGAAGCCACGCCATGCATTTGTCCTCCATTTCCCAACCAATGTAGACATAAAAGTGTCTGCTGCTTGGGCGATAAACATTTACTGCTATTTGTAATGTTCTGAAAACGTGGCCCTATAGCACCCAAAATAAATTCAACTTATTGTGCACTTAACCTAAAACATTATTTAAACTGAACATCATTGTCAATCACAAAATTGATTCGTGATTTATAATTCTTCCTTGATGGTCTTCTGTTTTCTTCATCAGATTCGCCACTATAATGCAGCAATGCTTCTAATCATTTTTCTTGTTTTAATTTTGTAGGTTATGTGCTACTATTACGCCTATTATATCGTCATTTCTCTTCATCACATTACTAGAAATAGTTTGTTACATGCTAAGTTTATATGTAATAACTTTTAACCCACCTCAAATCAATTATTAACTAACAATACACCATAAATAGTTTAGCTGCAATTGGAAAATTATCTTTGCACAATGTCTGAAAACTTTGCAAAAATTCGTAAATACTTTCTGCAAAGTGAGATTATTGTGAAACAGAAATGGGCTCGAAAGTGCAAAGTCTTTGCACATTTCATGTTTCGCTTTGCAAATTACAATTTTCGTGGAACAGAAATACAAACTAAAAGTGCAAAGTGAATAGTTGCAAAGTCTGTTGGTGGAATAGGCCCCAGGTAAGAACAGTGCAGAATATCCTTTTCTGCTGGTACAATATGTCTATAAACAATTGAAAGGTTAAAAATGTACATGTTTAGAACACCTTATAGGGTATTACTAATTATGAAATTAATTCTGTAACTGAATTACGTTCTCTGGCGATATTTTTTACTCGTTAAACTGCCCCAGACTTCTCGTGTAACAAAAATACTATGATCTGACATCGTATTTTCCGTAAAAATGCACTCAAACCGCGTTACAACATCTTTTCTTTTACGTAAACATGTGGGAATCTGTGTGTTTACATTTTACGTGCACTTTCTTGTATATCGTCTGCTAGCAGCTTTCTACCCTGGCCTGAGCAGGGTAGACTCGAGTGGATCCAGCGACGAGATCGAGTTGAATATTTAGAGATATTGAGGGCCAGTAGATCTTTATCGCAGGACGTTCTTGACCGGTTTTAAGGTAATATCTACACTGTCGAGTAGATCCAAGGTAGTTTTCATAAGCGCTTTTAATCTCCATGCCTTGCATGTATGTTAATAGTTTGTAAATAATAATGCATTAACAGTTATGCAAGTAAAATTTCATCCGGCAAAAAAAAAAATAGCAGTGTATACTGCACTGATAAAGTGCTCAATACAATTTACTTAAAATAAAAACTTGTAAACATGCCAGTTCAAATTTTAAAAATAGTATGTTAGGGAAATGTTAAATTTGCTGTAAATGCTGTGATCTAGCGGTGGTATCAGACATTACAACATTGTCGACCACGTTCGGACTTCGTTTAAAGTGACGTCACTGCATGTTGAGTTTGGAACACATTCATAGGTACGTCCTATTGTAGATAGTCCTGTATAGGGTACTAATGTTAATTCTGCTACAGGCTAGGAAGCACAAGGTTATTAGTTTGAATATGGACTAAGGAATATTCTTGCCACTAGCTGCACTTGTCCTTGCCAAACTCGCCCATAATAAATTAGGTTGCCTTCCCAACCTCTGGTAGAGTTCATCTTACTGATACTATTTGTGCAGGAGTGGGGTTGGTACTACGGGAACTCAAGGACGCTGGCTACGAGTCCAACACCTTGGTCATCTACTCCTCTGACAACGGCATCCCCTTCCCTGGTGGACGCACAAACCTCTATGACCCAGGTAATATCTACTTCTACTGCACCTGGTTTGTAAGTTTGTCACTACCTATCTACAGGCTCAAGGAGAAATGTGAACTTACATTTCCATTACTTTAAATAATACTGTACAAACATAAATTTAAAGTAACACCATTTGAAAAAGATTGGAAATATTTTTTAACGGCAATATTGTGATATAAATCATCATATATTTGGTGTAAATAGTCACAAATAAGCCCATTAATTAAAATATTTTCCATACTTTATTATATTTTTTACAAAACTAAAGCAGCGCTATCTATTGATGCAACTTACTGTTCATTAAGGGCGTGGTGTACTGCAATTTTCATCACCATGTTTTTAGTTTTCATTTGCATCAGATTTTTTTTTTCTTTCTTGTTTTAGACACAAAATGTGACTTAACTTGACTCTTATGAAATTTTTTTATCTCTCATATTTTTCACGTAGGCCCCTAATTGCTTGTTAAAGTCAAAATTTGCATCTTTCTGTTTTAATGACTAGGTACACTAAAACCGACATGCGCTACAATTTCACATACATAAAAACACAGGACGACATTTTTTTGTATTTAAATAAAAATGCTGAAACTTAAAATAATCATTTGAAAACTTCAATAATTTTTTTAAAAAATACAAAAAATATTTTATTTTGTGGTTAAACATAGCTGAACTTGTAGCCTACATCAGCATTATTCACTGTGAATTTTCGGTTTGGTTAGTAAGTTGGTTTTAGTGCCTTCCTTAAAACTGAAACATGCAAATTTTGGCTTTAACGAGCCATTACGCAAAAACTATGTGAAATAAAAAATTTTTATAAGAGGAAAATTTGGTCACATTTTGTGTCTGAAGCAAAAAATAAAATAACTGTGGTATAAATATGAAAACAAATACATGGTGATGAAAATTGTGGTTCTGCACCCTTAATGAACAGTACTTGAAGAACCTCGAAATGGTGTTGGATAAATATTTGTAAATTAACTTTAAGTTTTATCAATAGATGGTGTTGCTGTTGTTCTGAAAAATACAATAACAAATGGAAAATATTGTGATAACTATGCTGAGTTTTTTAATATCTATACGATATGCCCCTATGGCCAATGTGTAACGATTTATGTCATAACCTTTGTGTTTAAAAAACAGAATCTCGTTCGTTATTCAACTGTCGTTACATTAACTTTACGTTTGTGTGGGGTTGTACTGGCCTTTCCGCCCAGTCCTCATACATAACAAGCTGTGAATGCATAAACATTGACTCTGCCTTCTCTCCGAAGATTGGTGAATTTGAATCTGTGAGCCGCCGTGTGTTGTCCTAATGAACTCGAGACGTTTTCCCCCCCTCTCCGTTCCCGACGTCAAGAATGTGCTTCGGTTACGCTCGGCCGTGGTCGGCC
>PNEQ01083073.1:0-12364 GCA_003012365.1 Medauroidea extradentata | reverse complement strand
CACAGGAGTAATTGTGTGCATAACTAATTGTGTTGTGAGAGTTCTAGTTGATTACTGTTTTGTGTATTTCGTAGCTTTGTGAGCTATTAAATCCAGTACTTAATTTAACTCTTTTATTTGTAATTATAAGACCTCTATCCCAAAGAACTCATGGGAATTGCCCACATATAAAGTTTATGTCTCAAACTTGTAACATTATTATAAGTAAGTAGGGACAGGAAAATTTCGCAATTCAATGATCTGCAGGCTAGAATCCATTGTACTATACATACTCAAGTCTCGTCTATTCGTTCACTGCCTGTTGTTCCACTAAGTAGCAGCTAGTGGACAAATGGCCGGGGCTTGAGTGTGCATAGGATATTGGATTCTAGCATGCAGGTCATTGAATTGCGAAATTTTCCGGTCCCTACCTATAAGTAAGTTGTCGTAAAGTAATAAAACGCCGGAGTTAATTCTGAGTTGCCAGCGCTGCGTAAGTTTTGGCATCATCTTCGCGATACGCGACCAGACGTGCGCGAGTTCGCCGAGACTTGCTGACGCATATTGTTTCCTTGCATTCAGCTAGTCGGAAAATCCAGCCCGCAAGAACTCTGATTATTCAACTCGATTTCTTTCAACGAATCTTCTCAGATCTACCTTGCACGGGAGCAGGATAGATAGCGGACGAATAACACGAAATCTCGTGTTAAATATAAACAAACACAGACTCCCGCGCGTGTACATAAAATAAAATATGTCTTAAGTGTTTGTTCACAAAAATACGTTGTCGAGATGGAGTAGTTTTGTTGGAAGAGAAGTCTGGAGAAGTTTATCAAGTGAAAATGTCGCCAGAGAACGTAATTCAGGTTAGAGAATAAATTATATTGAATGCCTTCTACGTATGTAAAAAGTTAAAATTTAAACTTAAGTTGCATACAGTTAACTTTCGATGAATGCAAAAAGCAGCGATTATGTGTCAGAGAACTTTCGCTTTGCAATAATTCTGTTATGCTTTTTAGATAGTTGAGGTTATCTCTAGCATTATTGTGCGGTAGATATTAGTATTACACAATTGCAATGTTACATACGTATATAGTACAAGTACAAAGGAATATCCTGAACTTTTCTTACCTGGTACTATCAGATCGTTTTCTGCAGATTTTCCCGAATTTTTTATAATGGGCTGTCTGTACTACTTTTTAAATGTATGTACGCTCGGGAAAAGCCAACGACTGAGTAGAACCGATCACGTGACCAATACTACCGAGTAGAGTATATCTACTAGGTTATCGTAAACAGCTATAGAGATCATAACAACTCTCGCGCCGTGAAGGTGACGAGTGTGACAGTCGAGGCGTGGAGATCACATGAATGGACGAGATGTTTGTAATTCAGCCGCGGGTGACAGGACAAACACAGCCCATGTTTGTTGACTGTGGCAGTCTGCGTGTCACAGTCGAGCCTCCTCACGTGCAAGTGATCACACGTGCGTGTCTCTGACTCGTGCTAGTCACGTGAACATACCGTATACACACGTGAAACAACATGTCGCCCGTCTAGGGCTTTGTCGCTGGACTCCCGAGGAGAGTTATTTATAACATTACTACACATGATGCCATATCACGAAAATGTTTTGTCCCAACATAGCCTTGAAAACAACATATATTATTGCCAGGGACCCTGTTTTTTTCGCGAAAAGAACTTTGCCCCAGTTTGCTTCAGTGCCTTAAGCGCACATCTGCAATTATGCTTCATGGTGTCTCATTTGACTGGGCCAAATACAATAACGTTCCTGCAACACCACACGTCTGTGATTTGCCGGTAGAATCCCAAGGCTCGTGACAGTTAAAATATCCAATCACTGACCATGAAGCAGAACTGCAGATATGCACGTAAGGCACGGAAACAAAGTCAGGTAAAATTATATTCGCGAAATAACTGGGTCCCTGCTGATGATTGCCAGATGTACGTTTGACACGACATGTGTCTGCAGACCAATAACAGGCATCAAATATTACGATAGCGGGATTCTTATTGGATCAGTCAAATAGGGTAACAAGTCTACGCACAAGTTGAACGTTCGTTTAAACCTAGCAAACAGTTAAGTTTTCCCCCTAAAAACCATCATCTCTAAACGTGACAAAAAGTTACAAATTACTGTAAAAGACTATACTATTTTAATCTTTAATGTGTCTTAGTTATGGTATATGCATAGGGACTTGCGGAATTCGCGCTATTAATAAAAGACAGACTAAGCTTCAATGTCCTGGACATAGAAAATCACAATGTGGGATTATGTTAGCCACGAGCCTGTGTGTGATATAATTGACGTGTGTGAAGGGTTTACAGGAGGTAGGTGAGTCTATGTTGAATTTTTCGTTTCTGCTGGACACGACATTGTAGGCGGTTAGATAGTGTTCCGCGCTTTATGGAAGATAAGTAAGATTTAGGATATTAACATATTAGTATTTACTCCAGACTAAGCTGTTGGCCGTTATCTTATCATGCTACGAAACTACACCTCTAACAATAAAGGGGCGTGGGGGGGGGGGAATTAATTTAAGAACAGCTTGTGAAGGTAAATATGCGCGTGTTGTTGACAACTGTGGCATATAGCCGATGGTTTTGACTTGCAGGCAAAGCTAGGATCACACAACCTGCATCAAATAACTGCTAAGTGCTCTAGCTTGGTTTACCGAGATGCCTGACTGCCCTCACATTGGCAGAGAAGAGAGCTAACTAGGTAATTAGTAGTCTCGTGACTGATGCCTTCTGCACACCAACCCTGTCAACTTACAAGCCAGCGTCAAGTCACTTATCTCCCACTACCTCATAACCAACTAACTGCGCCCTTTCATCAAATATTTCAACCAACATTTACTCACTCAGATTTCCACTAACAATTTGCTACAGACGTTTGCGTATCACTAACTTTGGTCAGATGTTATCTATTCTTATCGTCTTTAGTACATTGCGAACTTAATGCATGTTACTTTTTCTAACACTTAACAATTTTTATTGCAAATGCATAAACACAACATACATTTCAAACTGGCAAAAAATAAGTACTACTAATAATTGCGGCAAGAATAAATATAAAACACTTCGTCAATAGAAAAAAAATTAAGTGCCACATTTAATTCAAAATTGTAAGCGCAGGTAGTCACGACTGTATAAAATGTTACCTGAATCCACAACATAAATCGTTCATGCAAGTAATCTCATACGTTTAAATATTAATAATAATGCTAGTAACATAGACAAAAATATTTTCAAGTATCTGAAAATTTCATAAAAAATTATTGTATACGTCTCAAACATATCACATAATTAAAATATACTAATAAGACACATAGATATATAAACGTGTAAATGTATAAAACTGCTGTTAATGACAACCTACAAATATATCACTCGCAATTTCTGACACGTGAGTGTTATAAGGCAGCAATACTAAATATGTGAGGTAAATAAACAAATACAGCGAGGGTGGTGTATCCAAGGACAAGGCATCTCGCCTTGAGAGCAGACATAACTGGCAGCTCGTAGACTTCTCAGGATATTGAAGGATGGCATGAATAAAGCCCTCGATGGAAAAGCCACCAAATTCGAAAGGCGGGAAGAACGGGAGTACCCCGAGAAAATCCGCCTACTGGCAACGTCCGCCACGTTTCTAAACACCTCGCTTGTCTCGTCGGGAATCAAACCCGGATTGCCTTGATGGGAGGCGAGTACGTCTTTAGTTCTGTAATAATGAAGATTCTTCAGGCTTATAAGAACCTAATTTGTAAGATAAAGAGCCCGTGGTAGATAAACGCTGGAAACATCGATTGATTCCTACGCTTTTTTCGAAGTCAATATGAATAAAATACTCAACGACAATCCTAGATAATGGTATTGCCAACATTATAAGTACATATTTATCCAGAATTACTAATTAATTACACGTGATCTCTTGCGCCGCAGTTAAATGCACGAGGTTCCGGCTTCAGAGATTGTGCGTCAGAAGTTCGTAACACTGGAAACAATTTTCTTTAAAACGTTGGCTAGGATTGCTATTGTTTAATTTCAGTACCTAATCGTGAAATACCACACTCCTGTAAGGAGATATTGTGAAGTGTATGTTATTGACATATATGGCTGTAATTAGACTAGAAATAAGAATTGTAACAATTATTTACTACTTTATTATTGTTATACTATTACTACTATAATTAATTCTCACTTGTTTTTTTACTGTTTTGTTATTTAGTTATTATAAGTTTTTTCTATTATTTTGTTTCTTGAAATGTTAATTTTGCTTTAAACGTTACACTTATTGGTTGTAAACCGGCCTATCGCTTAACTGTACGCGGGAAGTATGTTCTTTTTATGATCTAGAATTATCTTCATTGATTTTTTACTATCGGTTTGGCCATTTTCCCAAGTCTAGATTGCTTTGTGAACCAAAAAATTGCAACAAAATAAAGTATTAATTAGGTTACACACGTTAAATCCCAATGTCGTGTCTCTCGTCCTTTTGTTTAGGAATGATGGGATGTTTAGGATTTCCGAGGATGGGGTAGGGTGATATATTGTCTTTTTTCAGGAATTTGAAACATTTTATAATCTTAGAAACTACCATTCCAGTTGCAAGTGTACCGTTTTTTTTTTTTTCGTAGATGAGAATTTTATGAACGTTTGTTTGTAGATTCTCAAGGAAGTAGACGTGTACATTAATGAAGGATTCCACTAGACTGCAGTTATTTGCGTGACTTGAACATGTGTGACTAAGGTTAATATTCGCTTGCTCGCCCTACGAGCGGGGAGCGACATTATCACTCTATCAGAAACATTCAGCGCGCAGCGACACAGCTGCATGCAATAAAGGAAGCTTTCTTGGAATGCGTGTACCAGCGAGTGTCAACTGTGTCGATGCGTAGTTGACGGAGCTAACTCATTCTCGGAGCAGGAGTTCCCCATGCCAGTACAAGGAGTGCAATGTTGCCATATATAGCACACATTCCACGTCCATCTACACAGATTTTCCCCATCCTAATACGCAAAAAAAAAAAAAAAATAATAGAAATCTTATTAACAAATTAGTGAAAAATACACACCTGCCATTATTTTTCGCTTTTGTTTGCCAGCTGGAAAGCACTTTACTATTCGCCAACAAAAATTTTGGACGCTAGCTCACAAATATAATTTTTGTAGTGGTATGTCACTATACAAACCTCACACGCGAAGATTTGAAACACATCGCTAGGAACTGATCGTAGTGCTGGGAGCTAGTAAGGTTTTCGTCCGGACTGTATTTATTAATCTCCGTCTTCAGAGGCGCAGTCCAGGCAAAGTCCACTTATTACAATGGATCCATAACCAATATAATTTCACAATACAAATATTTCATACATAAAAACAAAATTACGTAAAAACAAAACAATTAGTTCACACACCTCACACATTCATTCATCCACTCGCATGCAGACATTATATAAACACAACTTCTCTATAAAAACGTAGCCTAATGCCCTCATAACTCTGGGTTGACTAAGATAGTACTTGTACTTAAGAATCCTGACTGACGTTTAACTGTCAGTCTTCCAGCTGTCGAAGCAGGCATGAGTGTAGAATACGTGTTGATAGATTACTTTACAAACGTTCATCGGACTGAAATAATAGAAGTGCTTGCCTTATTAAATAATAGCTCGGTTACGTAAACTGTTAGAAGTATACGGAGGCCGCAAAATATAAAATCTTCATACAGTTTCTGAAAGTAAAACCAGTTGAAGAAATGAACTCAAAAACACCAAAATAAAACATATGTCAAAATTTTCTCAGTATTTTATTGAACGTTATGTGTCTGGGGTCAGATGTCAGTACATGAACAATATATTTGTATATCCAGATTTTTTCAAATTTTATTACGTAAATTTGAATTAAATAATTGTTTATAAAAGTATTTTCATTCATTGTTTGCTCTCTTCTGTACTCCAGAATTTTTCTTTAAGCTACTAACTGACTGAAACACCAGCAATAACATAATTAACGAATAAGGACCACAAAACATAATCTATGACTGGAGTAACTGGTTTTTGGTGAAACAAGTTGTGCACCCACATGGTTCATTGCCTCACATGCACATCTGCAGCTGTGCTTAGTGGTTATTGGCAGCGTGTCTTTGTTCAGAGACGTCACATATTTGACTGAGCCAATTATAGCAGGTGGAACACATGTCTCTGAGAGTTAAACACATCCAATATTTGACTATGAAGTAGAGTTACAGTTGTGCACATAAAGAATTGAAACAAGTTGGTACAAATTGTTTCCACTTAACATCAATGGCTCAGTGGCAACGTACACCCGGCTGCAAGGTTATTAACACAACGTTTGCGACTATAAATTGTAATTAGTGAACATGACAGAATTCTGTGTATAGTACGAGATGTACGGTATGTCACGTACGATAAGTTGGTAGTTCCTGCAGGAGGATGTGGCAACGCTGGCGCGAGTGGTTGGTTTAGCACGAGGAGGCCTCGTGTTGTTGCAACATAGCCCACACTCATATATACATAGGATGCGGTCTGGTCGTCATCTGGCGACCCTCGTCATCGCATCAACGTCCTGTTTCTTGCCATCCAGCCTGCTTGTCACTCTGAGTCATTTCACATCTATGCTTCTCTTCTTCTTCTTTCTCTTAGCTGTCTGACATCTACTCCATATTACTGTACTTAGCTTCTGTTTTACATGTTGGTAGTCGTCAAAGATAAATACAGTCGTCTGTTTTTGTATTGGTGCAACTTTACCTTCTCAACACCTGAACCTTCCGCAATCTCACACAATACTTAAGTTGATACCATTAAATAATTCATGGTACTAATTGAGGAAATAAAACATAAAATACCGGAAAATAATACGTAACACATCAAACAATATACGGCCAAGCACTCAAAACACTTAGTTCTAGCAGAGGCCTAGTTAACTTATCAGGTTTGATAGAAACATAGATGTTAATGATTGTTAGTACTAGGCTAGAAATCAAACAAAAATGCTTCACAAACTATCCACGAATATGAAAATATTATCATTCTACAGCCAGGCAGAGTTTGCAATATACAGAATGTCCATGAATAACTTTTAAATTTCTTCTTTGAGTAAAATGATGTAATACACTTGTGGTCTCAGAGGCTGGCAAGTACCAGCAAACTAACACACAATTTGTGGTCTTTAAGGGTTAAAATCTGCGTTTAAATAGCTTTGAAATGGCAACAACTGCTAATAACCGTGACTGAGGTGATTATGGAGCTGGCCCAAAATGAAAGAAGAGAGAAAACTGCAGTCCCCTGTGTGATATACCGCCGACCTTCGGCATCACCACACACGAGTCCCACATGTGAGATCCTGGGAGTGACCCCAACCATCAACCGGACATTGAGTGGGAATCTCCTTGGAGAGACGCAGTTGATACACCTACACTGCTCCCCGGACTGTTAGTTAGGCCACTTGATGCATTATTAGACGTTGCTACTGCGATTTGCTACTATTTCTACGCATATTGCGACCCACCCTCACAGATCACACACCGTGTTGTCAGTTTACTGGTACGCCCCCGTCTCTGCGGCCACAAGTCATTGTATTCGTCCTCGCATCCCCTACAACGTGACGAAGAGTGTTTGAAACGTTATTCAAGGACATCCTGTATTAACACGGATATACACATGAAAAACAGAACTTAATAACCACGAGTACTTAGCCATATTCAACTAAAACAACGTGCCATATGACGTTTAGCTCATTATTCATATTTTAAATCACCGACTGTGATATTATAGCGTTTGAACGTTGGACGGATGTTTCTCTTTATAAGCCGTCGTAATAAAATACCGAGACCTGCATCAACTAATTCTTGAACAACAAGCAAAGATTCTACGCTATGTTTTAGTCCAGCTACTAGCTGCAGAAACACTAAAGGAATTTGAAAAAATACTTTGATCTTTGTGTTAGAAATAAAAGTCCATTGTCTGATTTTGAGCTAGTAGATACGTTGTGAGCGAAGGAAAGTTAGTTAAGTAAATAAAGGTAATGTCTTTAAGTTGAACTGTATAGGATACGATTGTAAATTAGATAATATTATAATGCTGGCCAGACTTAGACCATTTGTATGATCTTTGAAAGAACTGTGCAATGGGAGTTCATGACTGGATTTATTTGCTTGGACATACTCCATTGCGAAATAAATGACTGTCAAAAGAAAACTAAAAATAAGACAAGAGAACATCAACAAGCAGTGGAGTGTGTCCAAGTAATTAAATCCAGTTAAACGATTTGGTCATTAACGTATTTATGACAATGAACCAGAAGTTTTAACAAAACTAATTTTGCACCAGCTTACTTTCAAATCTTATACAGTATCAACATCTAAACTGGTACTTGATGGTCAGCGAATTGGATGTTTTAACTGTTAACATGTTTGAGTTATAGGCTACCTGCCAATCGTAGATTGTGGCGCTGCAGTAACGTTATTATGAATGAGAGACTTCTTCGCACAGATGCACTCTGCCAATAAGCATTTAGCAAGGCTGCAGACGCAGGTGGAAAACTGTTTTCGTGACATTTCTGGACCTTGTTCATGAGGCCAAGTATACGTACTGCAATAGCGAAATATTTATGTGTGAGCTGTACTTGTAACGAGGCTGCTTCTCACAAACAGTACATAATGTACAAGTGTCGTGTTCATACAAATGTACACTAATCGTTTAATATGTGTAGGAGCATACAAGAATCAGGTCAACCTGACTAAATTTGTAGGGCCACGAACTTTTCGCGAAAAGAATTTTGCCCCAGTTTGTTTCACATCTGTAGTTCTGCTTCATGGTTGTCAGCTTGTCTTTGTTAAGTGGGGCCGCGGTGGCCGAGGGGTCAGATCTCTCGTCTCCCAACAAGGCGATCCGGGTTCGATTCCTGGCGGGATCGGTCCCCGGATTTTCGCATGTGGGAATCGTGCCGGACGATGCCGCTGGTCCACGGGTCCTCTCCCCTGCCCATTCATTCCGGCGCTGCTCCATACTACGTCAACCCCACCATCGCTAAAGACGTCGATGTTAAGCGCTGACCAAAATCTCTTCACTCACTTCATTCTTTGAGAAGTGACGTCTCCCATTTGACTGTGCAGACGAGAACAAGGTTACTGCACCACCACAAGTCTGTGATAAGACACGTAGGCGCAAGACAACCAATCACAGACCACGAAGCAGAACTGCAGAGACGCACATAAGGCACTGCAACAAACTGGGGCTAAATTCTTTTCGTGAAATATTCTTGGCCCTATAAATTGAGCATTGATGTACTGTACCGCATAAAAATTTTCTACGATTGCAACACATCTACAACCACGGTAATGCTGACTGCAAATGTTAGGGAGCTCTTGTGGTAAACATTTTTGTGTGTATCACGAGACTACAAGTAACGAACGAACTGGAAAAATGTCTGTCAACAATTTCTTTTTAACTTAATAACCATTTTGTTAGATTTATATTAACAGCTGTATATAACATTATATGGTATTATTCAACGTAATGCACATCATGATGTTTTTTAATTGAACCCTTCGGATCGACTATAACTAAGAATCAATTTTTATCTTTCATCGTTTCGAATGTCAAACTTGAAATGATAATAACGGTAAATCGTTGTTCACAGTTTTATTAAAATAAAATATTTCACTGTAGGCGGGACTGAAATAAATATATAATTTACTGTAACGTATCACTTGTTTATCAAACGACATACACTCGAAACGTTCATTGTTTATTTAATAGTTAATTTAAATGACTTCTGAATTTGTCTTCACGCATTCACCACACTACTATTTGACATAATTTTTAATCATACGTAAAAAAACCTGTTATACCAAAAATTTAGAAGCTAGTTTGACACTTAAATTCCTATTTCGGTAGAAAGTGAATCGCTTCTGCGATTATTTTTTTCTCATCGAGAACTCATATTTAAGTTCCAGTACATAAAATAGGGTCTGGCAGATCACAAAGCGTGATTGTTTCTGACAGTTCTGAAAACTGCCATACGATAAACTTTTCTGTGGGAAAATATATTTTGTTCTTGAAATCTGTTCAGTTAAATGCATGGAATTCCTTCTTTTAAAAGCATTCGAGTTGTAAAAAAAGTTTTCCCCAGATATTTGGCACATTTGATCTTTTTTAAAATATTATTTTATAAAACTGTAAGCTGATAATTCTGTAATTTAAAGTAGAAAATTACCAAGATAACTATAGGCATTTTCAAATTAAACTATTTCTATAAAATTTCAAAACGGCATATCAGATAATTATTTGGCTTCAGCTTAATATTACCTTTGATTTCCTCAGAACCCACAAAGCAAATTCCTTGGAAAAACTTAGCTGTGTTTTGTTTTTAATATTATTAAAATTTTTCTAAATTGTTCGAATCCCAAAACTCATAAAGTCAAACCTAAATTACAAAGGTTTTTTTTCTTCAAAAAATTAATTGCTTATTATATTTGAATAAATTTTACAAGCATATGATTGGAATATAACACTGTGTAAGTTAATATTTCTGTGTACTGAATCAATTTAAGGACGTACGTTGTTATTAGACAATAATGTCGAGTAACAGAAATCTCCACACTAGAACAATAATATGGAGAAATACATGTTGTTTTCCAGCATGAAACAGTTAAACGCAAACACGCACACACACTAACTATCAACTCAACCAGCAGTAATGTGAAGGATAAAGAAGTGATGCAATGTTTGTACGAATCTTCAGCAGTTTATCGCCAAGTGTTTAGCTCGTCATTGTCGCCATATTGTAACCGTACCATCTGTTCACTTCGCGCCTTGGGTACTTTGCTGTTGGCATGGCGTCGTTAACTTATCCAGACTAAGAGGTTATACAAATGCTAACAAGCGAAGTAAAAACAGCAATGTTGTCAGATGAATGAGAGGGTTTGAATATCCCTCTAATTTACCACAGCGACGTTATGAGCCAATAATTATTGGTGAAAAATATTTTGTACCACTTCGTTTCAATGTCTCACGTGCACAACTGCAGCTGTTTTTCATGGCTATTGGCAGCGTGTCTTTGTTCAGAGACGTCATATACTTGACTGAGCCCATGAGAGCTAGGTTACTGAGACACAGAGGCGTAGCCAGGATTTTTTTTGGGGGAGGGGGGAGATTGTTCAAATAGGGAATTTTATGAAGGAACACCGATCCCCGAGGCAAAGCGGAGGAAAAAATTTGGGTTTCAAGGTGTAAAATGGTGCTATTTAAGCAGTTTTAGTATCGAAAAATAGAATATACCAGTGGTAGTAATATTAAGCTTTTATTAGATGAAAAATGTTTCAGTTTTACTAGTATTAATCTAGAGAAAATGTTATAAATACGTACGGAATTCATACTAAAATTCATGGTTAAAATTTTTTTGTCCGTCTTATTGAAGGGATTTTTTTGGGGGGGGGGGGTTGAACCTGGAACCCCTCCCCCCCTCTCTTCGCCCCTTGCTGAGACAATACATCTAATATTCGCAGGTAGAACAAACACTAAGCCATTGAGAGTTAAATACGTCGAATGTTTGACCATAGCAGAGCTACAGATGTGCACATAAGACATTGAAACAAGTTGGTGTAAACTTATTTTCACTTATATTAGCGGCTCTAGTGATGTTTTAGTATTACGTGTACACACACGCAATAGAACATTCCTGTTACTAAGGTAGCGCACAGAAAACCTGAGTTTTAAAACTTTTTAATTACATTTTAACATACACTGTTCCCCTGGAATAATTTCATCGTTCAAACCTTTTATTTTATATTATTATGTAAATATTAGCCAACGGTAATTCGTAGTTATGACTTGGTTGAAAGTTTAAATGTAATATTAATACTCAGAAAAAAACTTTTGTGGCAGCTACAAAATATGTTATCAGTGTTGCCTCTTCCAAACAATACTTGTGTTCACCACTTAAACATGTCACTACTACATTATTGTAGCTGCCCAAAAATAATTTTGTTCTTAGTCTACTAGGCTACTAGATAATATGACAGGGACTATTCACAACAAAATGTTTTAAACTGTACAAACCAAGTTAGTGAAAAGTTTCCGTTATTGTTTCGGTCTTAAAATACTGAAATATCTACGTTCACGGGATTTTGGTATCGTTTGTGATATAACAGTCAGTATGTGACTCAGTTTTGAATTCTTCATGATCAGCATGAATATTGTGAGAGGACACAGGCAGCACTTTGCAGCATTCGAAATGCAAAATTGAAAAATTAAATAGCCATCATACAAATTACATTCGGTAGTAAAAATTAACATAAATTTTCGTAAAATATTCATGTCGGTGCATCAAGATAAATTTTTTT